>JXCR01132069.1:4708-22768 GCA_002079205.1 Phalaenopsis hybrid cultivar
GATTGAGCCTTCGCATTGACGAAGCAAGACTCGTCAAACTCAAGTCGCCTCTTTTGTTGTGGAGCCATTTCAATCTAATCAAAATTATAGAAAAAATATAAAATATACTTCAAATATGCAAATAATGGCTTCTAAGAGTGACTCTAAGAGTTAAAAACTAAATTCCACGAATTTCTACCCAATATTTCCTTCACATTTTCAAAATTTTTGGATCTTCTCAATGTGGAAGAAATTCATAGTGAAAATCAAATATTTTTTGTTTGGAGTGAAACTTTTACCAAGAGATGATCAAATCTGATGTCTAAATGCTTTGAAATTGCCCCCAACTCCAAGATCTTCAAGCCCTAGATCAAAGTTTTCATTTTAAAGAGGAAGGGGATGATGAACCAATCTACTCTACGAGGGTTTATAGTCTTTTCAAGTATTTGTTTAATCTCTCTATTATAAACTTCAGCTAACCCACTGGTTTGAGTGTGAAAGGAAGTAGAGATTCTATGAATAATATTAAACTTTTCTATCAATCTCTGAATGTATTTATTCCTGTGATAGGCAATAGAGATTCTATGAATAATATTAAATTTTTCTGTCAATCCATGAATGTATTTATTCCTAAAATGGGATCCTCCATCAGTGACAATCATTATCGGCATTCCGTATCTAGTGAAAATATTTTTCATTAAAAACTTTGAAACACCTTTAGCATCACAACGAGGTAAAGCTTGTGCTTCAATCCACTTTGAAACATAGTCTACTGCAAAAATATATATCAAGTTCCCAAATGAAGGAATAAATGGTCCCATAAAATCTAATCCCCAAACATCAAATATCTCAACTTCGTTCCTCAAATAAAGGAATAAATGGTCCCATAAAATATAATCCCCAAACATCAAAGATCTCAACTTCTGAGGGAATAAATGGTCTCATAAAATCTAATCCCCAAACATCAAAGATCTCAACTTCTAACATGAAATTCAGAAGCATTTCACCTCTTCTAGATATATTGCCTACTCGTTGGCATCGATCACAATTTTTTATGTATCTGTAAACATATCTAGAAAGAGTAGGCCAATAGAATCTAGCTTTTAAAATTTTATAAGAAGTTTTATGAATCCCAAAATGTCCTCCAAATTCAGAATCATGACATTTCTGAATGATTAGATCAGTTTCTTCATAAGGTACACATCTTCTCATATTAAGATCCTTACATTGTTTATATAAATTAGGTTCATCCCAAAAATATGTTTTCGCATCATGAATGAATTTTGTTTTTTGTTGCAATGTCAGCATAGGTGGCAAAATATCACTTACAATATAATTAACAATATCAACATCCTTTGCTGTTGCAATGTCAGCATAGGTGGCAAAATATCACTTACGTATACCATGGTATTTTCCACTCATTAATATAATAAAGTTGTTCATCACGGAAACTGTCTGTAATTTACATAGTATTTTCCACTCATTAATATTACAAAATTTTTCATCAGGGAAATTATATGTAATTTAATTGTCGGTATCAAATAATTCATGATGTTCTAATCTCAACAAATGATCAGCTATTTGATTATCAGTTCCCTTTCTATCAATAACCACTATATCAAATTCTTGCATCAAAAGTATTCATCTAATTAACTTTGGTTTAACATCCTTCTTTTGCATCAAATATTTAATAACAGAGTGATCAGTGTGCACAACACATTTAGTCCCAATTAAATAAGATTTAAATTTGTCTAAAGCATACACAATAGCCAGTAACTTTTTTTCCGTAACAGTATAATTAATTTGAGCATCATTAAGGGTTTTACTAGCGTAGTATATAACTTTAAAAATCTTTTCATACATTTGTCCAAGAACAGCTCCAATAGCATAATCACTAGCATTGCACATCAATTCAAATGGTTTCTCCCAGTTAGGTGAAATTATAATAGGGGCTGTGATTAATTTTTTTGTTAATAACTCAAAGACATTTAAACAGTTTTCAGTAAAGTCAAATTTCTTGTCCTTTTCTAAATGTGGTAATGAAGGTTTGGTAATTTTTGAAAAATCTTTAATAGAATGCCTGTAAAAACCAACATGTCCAAGAAAACTCCTAACCTCTCTTACATTAGTAGGAGGCGTTACTTTAGTTATAACTTGAATTTTTGCAGGGTCTGCTTCGATACCATTTTCTAAAATTTTATGCCCTAACACAATTCCTCCTACAAACATAAATTGACATTTCTCCCAATTTAGAACTAAATTAGTTCTTTTGCATAACTCCAAAACTTTTTCAAGATAATTTAAGCATGCATCAAATAATGTTCCAAATACAGAGAAATCATCCATAAATATTTTCAATCCATCATCAATTAACTTACTAAATATAGACATCATACATCTCTGGAATGTTGCAGGTGCATTACAAAATCCAAAAGGCATTCTTCAAAAAGCAAGAGTTCCAAAAGGACTGGTAAATGTTATCTTTTCTTGATCCTCACGAGCAATAGAAATTTGATGGTAACCAGTATATCCATCAAAAAAATAAAAATATTTGTGCCCAACAAGTCTATCTGCTAATTGGTCTAAAAATGGTAAAGGGAAGTGATCTTTCCTCATGGAAGTGTTTAATTTTCTATAATCAATGCAAATACGCCACATAGTAACTTGTCTGATAGGTATTAATTCATTGTTCTCTTTTGTTTCAACAGTCACTCCTCCTTTCTTAGGAACACAATGAATCGGACTTACCCAAGCACTATCTGAAATAGGGTATATAATTCCATTGTCCAACCATTTCAAAATTTCCTTTTTGAATACTTCTTTAATCATTGGGTTTAATCTCCTTTATGGATCAACTCTTGGTTTATATTGTTCATCTAGTATAATTCTATGCTTACAGATCAAAGGACTGATTCCCTTATTATCAGCTAAGGTCTTACCAAAAGCTTTCTTATATCTTTTTAATGTATCCAAAAGTCTTTGCTCTAGCAAATCATTTAATTCTGAAGATATAATAACAGGTAGTGTAGATGAGTTTCCCATAAACACATACTTCAAGTGGTTAGGCAATATTTTCAACTCAAGTTCAGGTGGTTTTATAATTGATGAAACTAGATTCTTATCAGCATTTCCTGTAATATCTAGCATCTCAAATCTTTCCTGAACATAGATTAGATTCTTATCAGCATTTCTTATAATATCCAGCAGCTCATATCTTCCTTGAACATAATATAATTTTTCATTTTTCTATTTCATCCAAAATAATTTCATTACTGTCTTCAAATTGTTCTTTCTCTTCAAAATGCTTAAAGTGCTCGTTCATTAGATGTTCACTAATTTCCATGCAAAAACATTCATTATCTCTCTCAACAGCAGGGTATTTCATGGATTTCGCAATGTCAAAAGTCAATTCTTGATCATTAACTCTGATAGTTAATTCTCCCTTTTAAACATCTATCATAGCTTTTTCAGTAAGTAACAACGGTCTCCCTAAAATAATAGGTATTTCTTTATTTTCCTCCATATCAAAAATAATGAAATCCACAGGAAATATAAATTTATCAACTTTTACTAACACATCTTCTATAACTCCCTTAGGATATGTAATTGAACGATCCGCTAACTGTATTTACTAACACATCTTCTATAACTCCCTTAGGATATGTAACTGAACGATCTGCTAACTGTAGTCTTACTAACACATCTTCTATAACTCCCTTAGGATATGTAACTGAACGATCCGCTAACTGAAGAATTACAGAAGTAGGTGAGACTTCTCCTAATCCTAATCTTTTGAAAATTGATAGAGGCATAAGAATAATAGAAGTAGGTGAGACTTCTCCTAATCCTAATCTTTTGAAAATTTGCTAATTGATTACAGAAGTAGGTGAGACTTCTCCTAATCCTAGTCTTTTGAAAATTGATAGAGGCATAAGGTCTAAAACTCCCTTAGGATATGTAACTGATCGGTCTGCTAATTGAAGAGTTACAGAAGTAGGTGAGAGCTTAGTCTTTTGAAAATTGATAGAGGCATAAGGTTAATACTGGCTCCCAAATCACATAAAGCGATAATTGAAGAGTTACAGAAGTAGGTGAGACTTCTCCTAATCCTAGTCTTTTGAAAATTGATATAGGCATAAGATTAATGCTGGCTCCCAAATCACATAAAGCTCTTCCATAAAATTTTTCATCGATATGTAAGATTAATGCTGGCTCCCAAATCACATAAAGCTCTTCCATAAAATTTTTCACCGATAGCATGCGCTAACTAACGAGTTACAGAAGTAGGTGAGACTTCTTCTAATCCTAATCTTTTGAAAATTGATAGAGGCATAAGATTAACTGGCTCCTCTAATCTTTTAAAAATTGATAGAGGCATAAGATTAATGCTGGCTCCCAAATCACATAAAGCTCTTCCAGTCACCGATAGCACACGGTATAGTGAAACTACCTGGATCATTTAATTTTTCAGGAAGCTTTTTTTGAAAAGTTGCACTACACTCTTCCCTATGTGCAACAGTTTCATTATCAGTGAACTTTCTTTTCTTGTTCAAAATATCTTTCATAAACTTCACATAATGGGCATTTGCTCTAAAGCTTCTACAAAGGGAATATTTATCGTTAATTTCTTAAGACTTTCTAAAAACTTGGAAAATTGTTTAGTTTGTTTGTGTTGCTTCAATCTTTAAAGAAACGGTGGTGGAGGTTTCTTCACAGTAATTTTCATTGGTGTGAGTGGATATTCTAAATCTGGGTATTCGTGATCCTTTTCTTTTTTCGTATCCACTTTCTTTTTTTCAGTTTCTGTTTCTTTCTGCACTCTTGTTTCTAATTCTTTTCCACTTCGTAATTGTATCGTTTTTATCTGTTCTTTCCCTTGATCTTTAGGATTTGGTTCCACAATACTAGGAAAAGTTCTTAATGTTCGGTTACTAAGCGCAGTAGCGACATACCCTAAGTGATTTTGAATATTCTTAATAGCAGTTCCTTGATTTTGTAACTGATTTCCTTGAATTTATAATTGATTTTCTTAATTCCGCAATTGTTGACCCATGTTTAATATCATCTTTTCCATAGAAAACTTCTTTTCCTTAATTTGAGTGTTCCTGTTAAATCCTCGAGAATAAGAAGGTCTATAATTAACAGTTCCTTGGTTGCATGAATTTCCTAATGGGTTCACTGGGTTGTTCGCCCATTATTGATTTGTAGAATGATGGTTATTCCAATTAAAATTATGATGATTCTTACAACCTGGATTATAGTAGTTCAAATAAGGGTTGTTGGGTCTATTATTAATAGCATTTAAAGTCTCATACGAAGGTTGAACATCCACAAAATGTCCAGACGAATTCTCTTCCATCATAGTAGGTGTTGGAGAATAATTCATTCCATAATGATCTAATTTCCTCATTGCAACAATCTACGAAGCTAACATAGATATTGCATCAGAATCATGGATACTAGCTACTCTTTTAGGATTTACCCTTCATTGAAAATTGTTGGTAGTCATTTCTTCTATTAATAAATAAGCCTCATCAAAAGGTTTTGAGTTGTAGTCTTTCTTCTATTAATGAATAAGCCTCATCAAAAGGTTTTGACATTAAAGAACCAATAGCCATGTTGGCAGCCATCTCTTCTATTAATGAATAAGCCTCATCAAAAGGTTTTGACATTAAAGAACCACCAGTCGCAGCATCTATAATTGATCTAAGTGATCTCACTAATCCATTATAAAAAGGTTGAATTATCATCCAATCTGGTAATGAATGTTGAGGGAACTTCCTAAGAAGATCTTTAAATATCTCCCAAGCTTCATATACCGACTCTCCATCATTCTGACAAAACGATGTTATGTCATTTCTAAGTTTAGCAGTTTTGGATGGAGGGAAATATTTGGATAGAAATTTCTGTGAAAGTTCTCCCCAAATTCTAATAGATTCTGGTGCTAACAAATTTAACCACATCTTAGCCTTATCTCTAAGTGAAAAAGAAAAAAAATCTAAGTCTAACAGCATCGTTTGAAACTCTGTCATATTTAAAGGTAGCACACAGTTCTAAAAAACTGGCAAGGTGTAAATTAGAATCTTCATTTGGTGTACCTCTGAATTGATTATTTTGTTCCATTTCGTTAATAACAGGTTTTAGCTCAAATGAGTTAGCAGCTACATCAGGATTTTGGATAGATAAGTGAATTTCCTTTGTTGCGTAATCTCATAGGGGTTTAGGTTGGTGATCATTTTCTATTCCTTGATTGCTTACGTTGTTTTCCATTGTGTCACAATTTCTAGGTTCTCTTCTTAGTTTTCTAATTCTTCTAACAGTGCGTTCTAATTTTGAATCATAGGGTATAAGATTTTCAGGTCTAAATTTACGCATACAATTGAAATCAATACACAGAAAAATAGTTAACTAAGTATGAAAATAAGTTGCAATTCCAGTAAAAATTTTCTAATAGTCCTAATTTGTCTGTTACTCTAATTACGATTCTTGTTTACTCCCTGGCAACGGCACCAAAAACTTGGCAGCGCCTTTATATATGCTTAAAAATACAAGTATTAAATACTGCTACTAGAAGATTTAATTCCTCAGCAACGACACCAAAAACTTAACAACGGTAGCAGATTCGATAAAGATGTATATATAAAATATTCAATAATGGTAAAGTCACACTTATCAACGCATATATCGCTCAAGTAATATAGAGCTCTAATGGAATCTTAGATATCGATCAGGGAGTAATTTAGAACTAGAGCTAAGATTTTATCAAAGCAATACTTAATCACAACAATATAATTCAAATCGCTTATCTGTCACTAATAGGCAATTGAAATAAATATGTAATTTTAATAACTTTGAAATAATTAAATCTACTAATAAAGTTTCTAATGTGAAATTCAATATATAAGAAAGCATCATTCTACTTGTCAAGAATTTATAGTGAATGGAAAAAGTGAATTATTTCAAATTGGATTGTGCCAAATAGGAGCATACCTATTCTTTACCCTTTGGTCCAGCCATAAAGAACATTGACTAATCCTTTACTTATTTACTGAATCTGCGGCTAAACTGGGAGGATATCAGCTCTCATTTCGGAGCTCCCACGTTCCCCTCGCCTGAGGGCTAACATCTACACTTCAGCACCCAAACGATAGGATCGAATTGGGGATTTTAATCTATCACTCTAAAATCTCCAATTCTACACCTGATAATTTTATTTCTCTATTTATTTGCACCCAACTTCCAAAGGCTTTGACGTCCCCGAATCTTGGATGTAATCTTCACTTTAGTTGTAAAACTCAACATATTTTAACAAATCAATTGGGCTTTGACCTCCCTAAATCTTGGATATAATCTTCACTTTAGTTGTAAAACTCAACATATTTTAAACAAATCAATTGGCAGATTTGAAAGTAAATTAAGATCGAAGTGAAAAGATCATCACAATTTCTCAAACATTTTCATGGCTTCATGTAAATTAAGATCGAAGTGAAAAGATCATCATAATTTTTTTAAAATTTTCATGGCTCCAATAAATTAAGATTGAAGTGAAAAGATCAACAAAACTTCTTTAACATTTTTAAGGCTCAACCAATTCAAAGCACAATTTCACAAATCTCAAGACAAGGAGAAAGAAAAAAAAACTACTCAGAACTTATGGGGAAGACACAACAAAACTCGGAATATATATATAAAAGTAAAGTCATACAAACTACAACAAGTAAATAACACTTATTTCTAATTCTACCTCAGGTAAACTCCTTGAAGTTCTTCTGAATCTCTTCCTTTCTTTTCAGCACACAGAATTCTTCTTTGAAGCGGTAAGGAGGAAGAAATCTCTCACTTTCCCTCCACTCTTACAATCTCTCAAAGAATTCCTCCGGAAAGGAGGAAGAAATCTCTCACTTTCCCTCCACTCTTACAATCTCTCAAAGAATTCCTCACAACTAACCCTAAAGTAAACTCTCTACACACTACTGGAACCTCTTTAACCTCTAGAGCCTCGAACTCTCCAAAGCCTATTCAATTTTTGGCTAAAATCTTCCTTTAAAGTTTTAGAAGAGTTTTCCCAAGAGTTGCTTAAGCATCCCTCCAAAAATTGTCCACATTCAATGCACCTTTTTAAATAACCGCCGATCTCGCCGTCAGCGGCCTCAAGGGTGCCATCGGCGAGCCTTCCAAATTATTCATTTGGAGTCTCGGGAAAATCTTGTCGTCGGTGTCGTTAGGCTTGTCGTCGGTGCCCTAGTTCAATTCTTCATATTTTTGTACTTTTCACTCCAAATTCGCTCCTTTTGGCATCTTTTTGCTCCAATGACCATAATTCATCATACCTGTAACAAAACATCAAAAATACCTTTCTTTAAGGTGCAATATCATCAAAAGCAGTATAAAATAGGTATGAAAATTTCAACATATTTTCCTTTGATCGGTCCTCTTCTATCAATCCCATCTTTCTCATCAATCGTATCAAACTTGCTTTGATATGTCTAGAGTGATCAAAATCCTCTTTCATCCTCTAGTCTAGATGATCAAAAAAATTAGAGATATTGTTAATTGCATTCATAACATTTTGTACCTCTTTCTCTATTTTCTTGATTCTGCATGGGATCACTAGTGTCTTGTCTGGAACTAGAGGCTGAATAGGAAGTAAATTCTGAGATGATTAATCGGTAACAATTGTCATATCATTCTCATCTTCATTGGTTGGGAACTTCTGGGTTGGGTCCAAAGGCTTCCAAGGTAGAAGTACATTTTCCCAATTCTCATAAGATACTTGGAACTGACTGCAAAGTGAGGAAAATTGGTGGAAGGGTGTCTGAGCCATAAGTTGATCCATGAATGATCAGGCTAAAACAGACTTCACAACTATCAATCCAATATCAATTGGAAGTCCCATTTGAATACAGTAATTCAGAATAGCACTTTCTTTAGTAACTTTATCAATCCTCATTGTCAGTAATAGTTTTGTAGAAATGAAGAAGTGTCGGTGTTTAGAAACGTGGTTTAGAAGTATAGCAAAGAAACTAACATACCAATTTTCTCTCATTTCCCATTTTTCAGTCTCGTCCGTAAAAAATTGGTAGATCTCATTCATTAGATTTCTTGTTGGGACAAAGTTGGAATAATGACAGACAAGAACATTCTCGATCATATATAACTCATTAATTTGTGCAGGAGTAAAAGTTATCCATCTACCTCGTACATAGACGACTCCCTGGTTGATTCCATGCAAATTAGCATAAAAATCCTTCACCACAGGAACGACTACGGCGACAGTAGTGTAGCACAATACTTCCCATCGTTGTCACACAATCATCTCTTTAATTGTTGTCGAAGGATTGTTCAATCGTCGATTCACGAATCCTCCTTCTTTGATTAATCTCCTCTTTTTCAGCACTTTGTTGAAGATTCGTTGCGCCTCGGAACTAATAAAATTTTTGCGGTTGAACACTAAAAATCTAGGGTTTTTAGAGGAATTGAAAGTCATAGGGATAAATTTTGTGGAGTTTCAATTTATTTTTGGGTAATATGAATTTAAGAACCGAGTTGGAAGTTTATAGAGAGTAAATCTCGCCTAAAACCGCCAAAAAACGACATTTCAAACTTCGAAAACCGTCATCTCGTTGTTCTCAACGTCGGCGGCATCGATGGCATCGTCAGGAAGCCTTGAGAATTAATTATCTGGACTCTCAAGAAAAACCCGCCGTCGGAGGCGTCGAGCCCGCCGTCGGTGCCCAAGGCAAAAAATTCTCAATTTCGCTCTGGTCCGAATGCGTTCCAATTATTTCTATGGATCCACTTTTTATGATGATTTAAGGGTAAATACGAGTAGTACAGTTCAATACTACAACAAATTAACGATAATTTCAAACAAAAACACTATAATCACAAAAAAAAAATAAAGATAACTATGGGTTGTCTTCCATAAAGCGATTGGTTTAACGTCATCAGCCCGACCTATTAAGATATTATTCAGGTTGATTGACCATTATAACTATTATAATCACTAGCATCGCACATCAGTTCGAATGGTTTCTCCCAGTTAGGTGAAACTATTATAGAGGCTATGATTAGCTTTTTTTTTAATAACTCAAAGGCATTTAAACAGTTTTCAGTAAACTCAAATATATTGTCCCTTTCTAAAAGTTGGCATAGATGTTTTGTAATTTTTGAAAAATCTTTAATATAACGCCTGTAAAAAACATCATGTCCAAGAAAACTTCTAACCCCTCTTACATTAGTAGGAGGTGTNCTCTGAAATGTTGCAGGTGCATTACATATCCGAAAGGCATTCTTCGAAAAGCAAAAGTTCTAAAAGGACTAGTAAATGTTATCTTTTCTTGATCTTCAGGAGCAATAGGAATTTAATGGTAGCCGATATATCCATCTAAAAAACAAAAATATTTGTGCCCAACAGATCTATCCACTATTTGGTCTAAAAATGGTAAAGGGAAGTGATATTTCCTAATGGCAATGTTTAATTTTCTATAATCAATGTAAATACGTCACCCAGTAACTTGTCTGATGGTATTAATTCATTACTCTCTTGTGCTTCAGCAGTCACCCCACTTTTCTTAGGAACACAATGAAATGGACATACCCAAGCACTGTCCGAAATACAATATAAAATTCCAGTGTCCAACCATTTCAGAATTTCCTTCTTGACTACTTATTTCATCATTGGGTTCAATCTCCTTTGTGGATCAACTCTTAGTTTATATTGTTCATCCAATATATTTTTGTGCATATAGATCGAAGGACTACTCCTTTAATATCAGCTAAGGTTCAACCAAAAGCTTTCTTATATCTTTTAAATGTATCTAAAAGTCTTTGCTCTTGCAAATCATTTAACTCTAAAGATATAATAACAGGTAATGCAGATGAGTTTGCCAGAAACACATACTTCAAGTGGTTAGGCAATATTTTCAACTCAAGTTCAGGTGGTTTTATAATTGATGAAACTAGATTCTTATCAGCATTTCCTGTAATATCTAGCATCTCAAATCTTTCCTGAACATAGACTGATTCTTATCAGCATTCTCTGTAATATCCTGCATCTCAAATTTTTCCTGAACATAATATAATTCTTCATTTTCTATTTCGTCCAAAATAATTTTATCTTTGTCTTCAAAATCTTTTTTCTCTTCAAAATATTCTTTAAAATGCTCATTCAATAGATGTTCACTAATTTCCATGTGAAAATATTCATTATCTCTTTCAACAGCAGAGTATTCATAGATTTTGCAATGTTAAAAGTCACTTCTTGATCGTTAACTCTCATAGTTAATTCTTCCTTTTGAACATCTATCATAGCTCTTCCAGTAGCTAAAAAAAGGTCTCCCTAAAATTATAGGTATTTTTTTATCTTTCTCCATATCTAAAATAATAAAATCCACAGGAAAGATAAATTTATCAATTTTTACTAACACATCCTCTATAACTCCCTTAGGATAAGTAACTGAACGATCCACTAACTGAAGAGTTACAGAAGTAGGTGAGACTTCTGCTAAACCTAATGTTTTAAAAATTGATAGAGACATAATATTAATGATGGCTCTCAAATTACATAAAGCTCATCCATAAAATCTTTCACCGATAGCACACGGTATAGTGAAACTACCTGGATCTTTTAATTTTTAGAAGCTTTAAATAATTGCACTACGTTATAGTGAAACTACCAGGATCTTTTAATTTTTCAGGAAGCTTTTTCTGAATAATTGCACTACACTCTGCGCTAAGTGCAACAGTTTCATTATCTAAGAACTTTCTCTTTTTGTTCAGAAAATCTTTCATAAATTTCACATAATTGATATAACAGTCTCATTATCAATGAACTTCCTTTTCTTGTTCAAAATATCTTTCATAAATTTCACAGGATCTTTTAATTTTTCTGGAAGCTTTTTCTGAATAATTGCACTACACTCTTCGCTAAGTGCAGCACACGGTATAGTGAAACTACCTAGATCTTTTAATTTTTCAGGAAACTTTTTCTGAATAATTGCACTACACTCTTCGCTAAGTGCAAAGTTTCATTATCAGTGAACTTTCTTTTCTTGTTCAAAACATCTTTCATAAACTTCACATAATTGGGCATTTGTTCTAAAGCTTCTACGAAAGAAATATTTACCGTTAATTTCTTAATATTTTCTATAAACTTGGAAAATTGTTTATCATTTTTGTGTTGTTTTAATCTTTGAGGAAACGGTGGTGGAGGTTTCCCCACAGTAATTTTCATTGGTGTAAGTGGATATTCTAAATCTGGGTATTCATGATCCTTCTCTTTTCCTGAATCCACTTTCTCTTTTTCAGTTTCCGTTTCTTTCTTCGCTCTTGTTTCCAATTATTTTCCACTTTGTAATTGTAACGCTTTTATCTTTTCTTTTTCTTAATCTTTAGGATTTGGTTCCACAGTAATAGGAAAAGTTCCCAATGTTCGGTTACTAAGCGCAGTAGTGATATGCCCCAATTAGTTTTCAATATTCTTGATAGCAGTTCTTTGATTTTGTAACTAGTTTCCTTGAATTTGTAATTGAATTCCTTGATTCTGCAATTGTTGACCCATGTTCAGTATCATCTCTTCCATGGACAACATTTTTTCCTTAAATTGAGTGTTACTATTAAATCCTGGAGGATAAGAAGGTCTATAATTAACATTTTCTTGGTTGCATGAATTTCCCAATGGGTTTACTGGGTTGTTCGCCCATTGTTGATTTGTAGAAGAATTATTTTTCCAATTAAAGTTAGGATGATTCTTCCAACCTGGGTTATAATAGTTCAAATAAGGATTGTTTGGATTATTATTAATAGCATTTAAGGTTTCATATGAAGATTGAACATCCACAAATTGCCCAGATGAATTTTCTTCCATCATAGGAGGTGTTGAAGAATAATTCATAAGAAGGTTGAACATTCACAACTTGCCCAGATGACTTCTCTTCCATCCTAGTAGGCGTTGGAGAATAATTCATTCAATAATGATCTAATTTCTTTGATATTGCAGCAATCATCGAAGCTAACGTAGATATTGCTTATGAATCGTGGATACTAGCTACTCTTTTAGGATTTACCCTTTCAGAGGGCCATTGAAAATTGCTGGTAGTAATCTCTTCTATTAACAAATAAGCCACATCAAAAGGTTTTGACATTAAAGAACCACTAGCCGCAACATCTATAATCAATCTAAGAGATCTCACTAATTCATGAATTATCAACCAATCAGGTAATGAATGATGTGGGCACTTCCTAAGAAGATCTTTAAATCTCTCCCAAGCTTCATTTATCGACTCTCCATCAATCTGACAAAATGATGTTATGTCATTTCTAAGTTTAGCAGTTTTGGATGGAGGGAAATATTTGGATAGAAATTTCTGTGAAAGTTCTCCCCAAGTTCTAATAGATCCAGGTGCTAACAAATTTAACAACATCTTAGCCTTATCCCTAAGTGAAAAAGGAAAAAGTCTAAGTCTAACAACATCGTTTGAAACTCTATCATATTTAAGGGTAGCACAAAGTAAAAAAAAACTAGCGATGTGTAAATTAGGATCTTCATTTGGTGTACTTTTGAATTGATTATTTTGTACCATTTCGATAACAACAGGTTTGAGCTCAAATGAATTAGCAGCTACATCAGGATTTTGGATAGATAACTGAATTTCATCTTCTGTAGGATTTGCATAATCTCATAGAGGTCTAGGTTGATGTTCATTTTCTATTCCTTGATTGCTCACATTGTTTTCCATTGCGTCAGGATATCTAGGTTCTTTTCTTAGTTTTCTAATTCTCTTAACATTGCGTTCTAATTCTGAATCGTAGAGTATAAGATTTTTATATCCAAATTTAAGCATACAATTGGAATCAGTACATAGAAAAAACAGTTAAGTAAATATAAAAATAAGTTGTAATTCAAGAAAAAGTTTTGTAATAGTCCTAATTTGTCCGTTACTCTATTTATAAATTTTTTAATCTAATTTTACTCCCTGGCAATGGCACACAAAATTTGACAGCGACTTTATATATGCTTAAAAATATAAGAATTTGATACTGCTTCTAGAAGATTTAAATCACGGGCAACGACGCCAAAAACTTGACTGCGGTTATAGATTTGATAAAGATGTGTATAAAATACTAAATAATTGTAAAGTCGCACTTATCATTGCAAGTATACGTATCGCTCAAGTAATACATGGCTCTAATGGAGCTTGGATATCGATCCCACAGGGAGTAATATTAGAGGCTACGAACTAAGATTAAAAAAAATCAACACTTAATCACAACAATATAGTTCAAATTTCATATTTTTCACTAATAGACAATTGAAATAAAAATGTAATTTTAATAAACTCCTAATTATCTAATTCTACTAATAAAGTTTCTAATGCGAAATTCAATATATAAGAAAGCATTCTTCTCCTTGTCAAGAAGTTTAAGTGAATGGATAAATTGAATTAGTTCAAATTATATTATTCCAAATAGGAGCATACCAATTCCTTACCCTTTGGATGAGGCATAAAGAACATTGACTAATCCTATGCTTGGTTACTGAATCTGTAGCTAGGCTGGGAGGATACCGGATCTCACTTCGGAGCTCCAATGTTCCTCTCGCCTGAGGGCTAACATCTACACTTCAACACCCAAACGATAGCACCTAATTGAGGATTTTAGTTTAACACTCTAAAATCTCTAATTCTACGCCTGATAATTTTTATTTCCCTATTTATTTGCACCCAACTTTCAAGGACTTTGACCTCCATAAATCTTGGATGTAATCTTCACTTTAGTTATAAAACTCAACATATTTTAACAAATCAATTGTCCAAATTGAAAGTAAATTAAGATTGAATTGAAAAGATCATCACAACTTATTTAACATTCTCATGGCACAACCAATTCAAATCACCATTTCACAAAATCTTAAGACAAGGAAAAAGACAAAGAAAACTACTCAGATTTCAAGGAGAAGATACGATAAAACTTGGAATTTATATATAAAAGCCAAGTCATACAAATTTCAATAAGTAAATACAACTTATCTCTAATTCCTCCCCAAGCAAACTCCTCGAAGTTCCTCTAAATCTCTTTCTTACTTTACAGCACAAAGAATTCTCTTTCAAAACGGCAAGGAGGAATAAATCTCTCACTTTCCTTCCACTCTTACAATCTCTCTGTTGACCTCACTTTCGGTTGAGGTCTAGAATTTTTTTTAGTAGCCTAGGTCTAGCCATAGGACTTTCCTACTGACTAGTCTTAGAAAACTAGAAATGCATCACCACTAGAAACTCAAAAATTCTTCTCTTTACTCAATTTGAAGTTCCACATATTGGTCCTCACCATTAGAAACTCAAAACTCTTCTCTTTACTCAACTTGAAGGTCCACATATTGGTCCTAACCTCTAGCATTAGAAACTCAAAACTCTTCTTTGACTAGTCTTAGAAAACTAGAAGAGGTACCCCACCATTAGAAATTCAAAACTCTTCTTACTCAATTTGAAATTCCACATATTGATCTCAACCTCTAGCATTTAGTAGGTAAGATCATTATAAGCTTGAAATTCCACATATTGACCTTAACCTCTAGCATTTAGTAGGTAAGATCATTGTGGGGGAATTTTGAGTTCCACATATTGATCTTAACCTCTAGCACTTAGTATGTGAGATCATTATGAGAGAACTCAAGAGGACTGCCACATATTGGTCATAACCTCTAGCACTTAGTAGGTAAGATCATTATGAGGGAACTCAAGTCTACTTTCCTATTGACTAGTCTTAGAAAATTTGAAGAGGTACCCCACCATTAGAAATTCAAAACTCTTCTTTTTACTCAACTTGAAATTCCACATATCTTAACCTCTAGCATTTAGTAGGTAAGATCATTATAAGAGAATTCAAGAAGAATCCCCGGAGTACCCCCACCATTAGAAATTCAAAACTCTTCTTTCTACTCAACTTGAAATTCCACATATTGATCACCCCCACCATTAGAAATTCAAAACTTTTCTTTTTACTCAACTTGAAATTCCACATAATGATCTTTCATCATTAGAAACTCAAAACTCTTCTCTTTACTCAACTTGAAGTTCCACATATTGGTCCTAACCTTTAGCATTTGGTAGGTAAGATCATTATGAAAGAATTCAAGAAGAATCCCCATAGGATTACTTGGCTTTAGGGTCAATCCTGGGTGTTGACTCAGCACTTAGTAGGTAAGATCATTATGAGGGAACTTAAGAAGAGTTCCTATAGGACTACTTGGCCTTAGGATTGACTCTGACATTTAGTAGATAAGATCATTATAAGAGAATTCAAGAAAAATCCCTATAGGATTACTTGGTCTTAGTAGGTAAGATCATTATGAGGGAACTCAAGGAGAGTTCCTATAAAGTTACTTGACCTTAGAATTGACCCTGGGTGTTGGTTTGGAGCTAAGGTATACAATACCCTCACCATACCCTCACTATACCCTCACAACACCCTTCTAAGACCAATACATGGGGACACAAAATGGAGATTTCATTGGTCCATGATTCATTCAAAATGGTTCTCTACCCAATTGCACTTGAAATGCTCAACTTGGCCTTTTGACCCTAGGCACCTCTAAATTACATAACTGCCCTTGGGACCCAAATTTGGCCAAAATTCCCAAATTTTGCGAAAATACTCAAAACTTGGCCAAAAATTCCCAAATTTGGCCAAATTACCAAAATGCCCCTCCATGGCCCAAAAATCCAAAATTTCCAAAAATTCCCAATAAATCCAAAATATTTCCAATTTCATTTTGTCCAACTACACCATGGTCCAATTTGGTGAATTTGACCATCTTTGACCAAAACTCCAAATTAGCCCTAATATTGGCTAACATTCCAAATCTCAACAATTGAATGCCCTAAACCTCAAATTGGCATTCAATTTTTGTTGAAAATTCTTTATGAGGTCATTTGTGACCAAACACAATAATCAATTTTAGCTTAGTCTAAAGCTAGCTCAAGTTTGACTCAAATTAGCCCCATATGCCTAATTTGGGTCTAAATCCAAAACCCATCAAAATCCATCCAAATTGACCATTAAATCAACTTCAAAACAATTGTCATCCTTCATAAAAGTTGTTCATCATGATGTTTTACACCAAACACAACAATCAATTTGGACTTAGCTCATGGCTAGCCCAAGTTTGACCCAAANTTAGACTCTAGAGTTGAGTTTAAAGCCAGCCACCAACCCATGGTTAAGCTTGATATTTATCTCATGGGTAAAAATATTTTTTTAATTTTTAAAGGGATAAAGAGAGGGTTAAATCAAGGTACTTGTCATACCACATGTCAATACCCTATGGTGTCATTTCTACTGCTCATTATAAGCTTTAACCATGACCCTACCCTTGGTTAATCACTTTAACCCAAGCTAAAGCCCAAAACCGTGAGCCCTCACATGGCCAATACCCAAATTCATGCCAAGAAGCCACCTCAGCCCAAATTGAGCTGAGAGCTGCACTTAAGCAGTGAGGCTAACCCCTCAATTGGCCAGCCAAGCTTCCCCTTGGTCAATTTCTATAAAATACCCCTCACGGCCATGAATAGGAAGGTAAGAAAAATTTTTCACCAAGACCTTCCAAACTCCTCAGAGAACTTCTCTAAGAGTGCATTAGCACATTACTATCAATTTCCCTCTCTCAATTCCACCACAGAAATCCAATTTTGAGTTTGAATTCCTGCCTGAAACCAGGACAAACTTCAATTCTAACCTATACAGCACTAAACTTCAAATAAATTGGCTCTACACCTTCACAACAGTGAAGGAAGCCAAACCCCCATCAACTCCCCCTCTGAAATAGCCTCTACCATAACTCTCAACCAACACCCAAAATCGGTTGTGGTCAAAATCATACATAGGCCTTACACCAGAGCCAGAGGCTTTATCCTTAAGCTCTTTAGGACCCAACGAAGGTGTGAAGAATCTCTAATTGAGGCTAAACCTTTCGGAGCAAAGGTATAACTTCACTCACTCTCCCGAGCCTTCGCGAGCTCTCCATTTATTATGGCTTGATTTCATAGTATGTTTACCATATAGATGTGTTTGTCTCTTCAAGAC
>JXCR01132070.1:0-12127 GCA_002079205.1 Phalaenopsis hybrid cultivar
CTGAAGTGCATCGCGACGGCGAAAAATGGGAAGATTGAAGATGAATACAGAACAAAAATGGCGAAATTACAGCTATATGAGGCCGAGGAAAATCGTCGGCAGAAGTTGGAAGAATTGCAAGCTTTGGAAAAGGCACACCATGATTTTGTTAGTTTGAAGGCGAGGATGGAGGCTGAGATTAAAGATCTTCTTTTGAAAATGGAAGCTACCAGTCGTAATTTCAATGCCTGAATAAGGATCTTTTTTTTTTCTCTCTGTATTGTAACGAGTAAATCTCAGTTTTTTTTTTATTATTATTGTTCTTCATTCTGCTGTATGTTGTAGGTTAGATAATTAGGTTTTATGGGGTTTTAATTTTATTAAGCTAACTAGATTTTTGTACAGGAAGGTGCTTTTATGGATAAATGGAAAGTAAGTGGATTTTTAGAAGTGTCTTATGTTTGAAGCTAACATGTTAACGGTAACCCTAACTACATTGTGTGTAAATGTTTTCCCTTATCTTTGAGTTGGTGTATGCCACTTTTCATGAAAAGTTAATCCGTGCGAATCCTTGCGGTGTCCGATTTTCAACGTCCATCACGGTTTTAGGGGAACTTATTTTTAATTTTTTTTTTAATTTCCATCGAAGTCGTGATGGATGGTGGAGATCGACACCGCATGCATCTCTACATGTGGGGTATCTGCATGGAATAGTTTTTCCTTTTCCACCCCGTTAAGCAATTTGGCCGGGTAGTAATTTGATTGTTTGAATCATGTTATATTAAATTTATTGAATTGAATAGTAATTCATATTAATTTTAAATTTTGGGATAGATATTCATTAAAAAACAGGGCGTTTACTTGCCTGTCATTTAAATATAACGACTCAAATTTAAAATTTTATATTTTAACCACCCTAAAAATTCCTTTTAATCTAAATAGTTAATTTCAAATAATCCACTAATGAATTTTTAAGTACTTCGACACACTTTTCTCCTGGATTAGAGAACATGAAATTATAATGTTGAGGCATAATATTAGTTCAATAATAATTGTCAGAGCGGGTTGTGAGTGTCGTTGAATATTTTTTGAGGTATAGTCTGCAGTGAATGTTGTAGACAGTGATTGTAATGTTAGATTGTTGTGAAGTCTATGGTTTAAAACTATCATAGTGATCGACCATGTGGGTCGTAGGCAGTAGCTTGCAGTGAATGTTGTAGACAGTGATTGTAATGTTAGATTGTTGTGAAGTCTGTGGTTTAAAACTATCATAGTGATCGACCATGTGGGTCGTAGGCAGTAGCTTCAAGAGCGTTTGTTGGTCATGTAAGATGTAACTGGTCATATAGGCTATAGTGGTGAGTTGTAGTAATGATTGTAAGCCGTAGAAATGAAAGCTAGGAGCTGCATGAGTTGTGGACTACGTCGGTCGTAGTAAAAACTATAATTATAGTATGCCACATAGGGTGTATAACCTAGTGGTGAGCTATGAGAGAAGAACTTCAGGAGTTTGGAAAATTTCACTGTATTCTAAGTAACATGATTGTAAGCAGTTATTGCATGAAGTTACACCATACTTTAGGTGTATTATTACACCATTTTTTGGGCACATTGTTGTAGCCTCTTCAAAGTGCATCATTACACTATATTTGATGTGTGTTGTTACACGATATTCAAGATGCGTCGTTACATCGTATTTGTGGTGCATTGTTGCATAATCTTTGGGTTTGTTTCTACATCATAGGTTTCATCAATGCCATTGAGTAATGGGGGACTGATGGTGGTCCACAGAGGCCGACGATCAGTGGTTGGCGACTGCATGAGTAAAAAGTATTCATTAGGTGTTCAATCTAAAATAACACTTAGATTTGATTCTTTCCAATTCTAGCTCCAATCTCTCCTCCCTCCTCTTCTTGAGAGGCGTAGGGCCAGTTTATAGAGTATGGGAGTGTCTTCCCTTCAAATAATGAAGGATTCATGTCAACACCATCAAACTACCCAGAGAGATTAATATAATTGCATGATGTTTTGTGAACACTTGAGGGTCCAAAAAATGTCGAAATTGAGCAGTCCTAGGCATGCATAATTCATCTCATCAAGATGCTTAAATTGATTATTAGCTTATCAGATTTATAATTTGTTTGACAATTTAATTAGTCACTCAAAGCATCAAAATGAACTTTAATGTCTTGATTCGAAGTTTGTTTAACTTGATTAGACAAATTTTGGTCTAATTGTGTTTGTCTAATCAAACCGGTTCATTTGACTATGAATTTGTTGAAGTCGTAGTTTTGGATTATTTTTAATTTCAAAATAAAGTTTTTTTTGTTAAAAATTGCCTTGAGATTCGTGTTGATCGTCTCGAGATTATGTCAAATGATAAAACTTGTTAATGACGTATCAATAATGAAAAGTAATTAAAATCTAAATTCTATTCAAATATTGTTAAAGTTGTAATAAACTTTAAATTTTGAATTTAACATTAAAATTATGAGGTAAAGTTAATTTATTCAATCAATTTATAGTGGATTTGCTGAATTTATTAAAAAATTATGCTGATTTTCCGAAATTAAGAAAATGAGTGATATTTTACGAATAATATTTTAAATCTATCAAAATATTGTTTTGATTGAGATATAGTTAATATTTGAATATTAACTAATATTCTTTATTTTATTAAAATATATAGATGGATGTTGTTAGTATTTAAGATTTATCAAAAAATTAAGCATCATTAATTTTGAAATTTGCCTTTTAATATTGATGTCTGCTAAATATTTGCGGCAATAGATTAATAGAATATCGTCTTAGCATTGCACGAGAATACACACACTTGCATGCAGGAAAACAACCGGTTGAGATACCATAAATTTTTTCATGTGGAAAACATTGAAAGTGAAAAAATCATATAGTTTGATACAATTGTAAAAGTTCACTATAAATTAAGTTTTACAGAGATAGGGTTTAGGGTTGTAAGGAACGAACGACGATCAATAGTGATCGACGACGTTCGACAAGTGATGGCCGACAAAGTAGATGGTGGTCGATGAAGGCAAAAGTGTTACTGGATTTCAGTTCCTTTCAAGCTTTCCACTCCTCCTCATGAGGGCAAAAAAATTGAGTACGTAAGACGTACGCAACGCTACGTATGTCAGGGAGGTTATTCAGAGGGTATTGGGAGGGTTATATCCCCATCTAACATACTTGTACATTCTAGTAAGTTTTGTGCTTCTGTTTTCATATATTTATAGATTACAAGTATGTTGCAGGGAGATTACAGAGGGTATAACACTAATACAAAGAGTAGTGAGACTTATTTATAAATTTATAGATTACAGAGGGTATAACACTAATACAAATGCTATCCATAACAATCATGTTTGAAATATAATGGTTGTAAATAGGGATTGACGACAATAGATGATGATCATTGACGCTAGTCGATGGTGGCTCAGAAGGAGTGGCCGACGATTATGGAGGTCGGTGGTTATTATTGAGGTTTCAATAATAGTTTCAAATACGTCATTTGTATTTGGAATATAACATGGGTCGCCAACAATAGGCAACGAAGCATGGTAGCGGTCGATTGTGGTTGGCAGCTATGAAGACTCATGGTTATCACAAGATATTTAAGTTTTAAATATGATTATCATATTTAGAATACACCGACTGCAAAATAAGGTTTATTGAGGGCTAACAGTGAAGACTATTGGTGATCATCTTGGTTAATTTATGTGTAACTTCCCTATCCACCAAATTGAACGGTTCAAGATTATCTCTCTTCATTATAGATGAATTCTTAATGATTTTAAGTGCCTTGATGATTTTGAAATAAAGTGATATTTGATTTGTTGGATTTCTCTTGTAAGGCGCTCGATTTGGCTCTAAACATGACACATTTAGAGTTTATTCAACCAATCAAATGACGATCAAAAGCC
Organism: Phalaenopsis hybrid cultivar; assembly: GCA_002079205.1. Classification (NCBI taxonomy): domain Eukaryota; kingdom Viridiplantae; phylum Streptophyta; class Magnoliopsida; order Asparagales; family Orchidaceae; genus Phalaenopsis; species Phalaenopsis hybrid cultivar. The sequence continues at coordinate 3,918 of JXCR01132070.1, forward strand.
CCCTAATTGTGCTTCAACTGATTGATCCGTACTTGATTGGAGTCGGGTTAGACTATTGGGCTGTCCTTATCAATACGATCAATGTCCCTACAAACTTGTTCAATTTCTTATAAAATATGCATTAGAGATTTGTGGTTGATAAAAATTTATTAATTAGTCATCAATACTTATTTTTAAAATTAAAATAGTACTATTTTTTATGATATAGGAGATCTGAATACTACAAATATAACAAAATAAAGCTCAGATATTAGATATATAAATATAAAGGTATTTGATGGCATGCATGTAAATATCCCAAATTTATACTTAAGGAAATGAAATTTCTTATAAATGTTATTTTAAAAAAGAAATTTTAATTTAAGTTTTAAGAAAATAATTACAGATCATTATCTGTAAAAATGTAGATGGGCCTACGTGGCCTGTGGTTTGATCCATGGGCCACGCATGGATGATGGAACGCAGGACACCTGCACGGAGACATAAGGATTGCCACGCTGGCGATCTCCGTGGACCAATCGAACGGTCCATTATTTACTTCCGGTCAATGCCCAAACTTTTACGGTCAGCCCTACCCCACCACACCCCATCACTATAAATACCCTTCTCGCGCGCTGAAACCGTTTCATCCGCCTCTACTTCTTCTGCAACAAAACCCTGAACCCTAAACTCTCACTCCGGAATTCTTTTCGTTTCTTCGGCCTCATGGTGAGGACAAAGCTGACTGCTCGCAAGTCAACCGGCGCGAAGGCTCCGCCCATGCACCTGGCGACCAATGCGGCGAGGAAGTTTGCTCCGGCGATCGGCGGCGTCAAGAAGCCCCACTGCTTCCGTTCCGGAACAGTGGCTCTCAGAGAGATCAGGAAATACCAGAGGAGCACCACGGAGCTGCTCATCCGCAGGCTTCCATTTCAGAGGTTGGTGCTTGAAATCGCCCAGGACTTCAATACTGATCTCCGTTTCCAGAGCTCTTCTGTCGTTGCTCTCCAGGAGGCTTCTGAAGCATACTTGGTCGGGATTTTTGAGGATGCTAATATCTGCGCCATTCACGGCAAGAGGGTTACGATTATGCCGAAGGACGTTCAACTCGCTCGCAGGATCCGCGGTGCCTTAGCTTTTTTTGGTTGGGAGTTTATGCTTTAATCGATTAAGAAATGCACATATTAGTTTTTTTTTTTCTTTTTCTTTCTGGTCAAAGGTTAGAACTCTATACGGGCGACGGTGTGTTTATAATGTAAGTTGGTCATGAAGATGGGTTCAATTAAGTCATCTTCTGGTTTCTGATGTGATGTCTTTCCATTGTTGCAATAGATCTTTTGTTGGTCTCTCATTTTAGTTAATTCGTTGAAGATTTTGATTTCTGTTGGGAAACATGATGCTCTCTGCGCAAGCGAAATTCTATTATGCGCTATCGGCACTTATCTGTTAAAAAATTACTCCTTAAGCACAAACTCTGATTTGAAATAGCTATCGGCACAAAATTTTATTTCGATTTTACATTAACAAATGTTCCTCATTTCTCCATGCGCCTCCTTCGATGGCTGTCCCCAACCTGGAGCTCGTTTTCACTGAGGACTCACCTTGACATTGTTATGTCTACGAAATGTTGTGAGTAGTTGAATACGTGGTTCTCAACTCATGTGTTGTTGCCACATTTTTGGGGTGTATAATTGGAAAAATTATTCCATACGGATCGGGAACCGCACGTGTCCGATCTGGACCGTAAATCACCTGATTTACGGTCCTGATGTATTTCGGTGGACCCCACCTAATTTTTTTTTTTTTAAAGACGGAAATTATCTTGGACGTAGATCATCGTGATCTACGGCTAAGATCGAACACCGCATGCAGAGATGCATGCGGTGTCCGCACGCAATAATCCCTCGTATAATTGCGTTTTATTTAACTTGCGTCATTTTATCATTTTTGGAGTTCATTGTTTTATTGTAAGATTCTTGACGCAATAAAACAAGGGGTGTTGGTGGTGGTTTGTAATGGTTGATAAGTGGTGCTCGATAGTAGTTGGTGGTTGTGAGAGCATGAAATGTTTGTTTGGTTTTTGGTTTAGAACAACACCATGAATCAACTTCTAAGTTCAATCTAGCCAAGTGCTTTTCTCTTCGCTTCTCTTCATGAAGGGGGTATGGTTTTATTTATAGAGTATGTGAGTTTCTTCTATGCAAAGAAGGAATGATTTCAGATAATTTAATTGGAAAAGCCAAGGAGATTATCATCACGATATTATGACTTTTTGTTAATATTTAGACGCCTTAATAATGTTAAAATTGAGTGATCATGAGTTTGTTGTATTCGTTTCATTGATACGCTCAATGCGACTAAAAGTTTTTCAGGTTTTTAATTTGTTTGACCCTCAAATTAATAACTCTAAGCTTTCAAATGTGATTTAATGGCTTGATAAGAACTTGATTTGACTCAAATTGAAACAATTTTGGTGCATTAAGTTTGTCTCATGAGTTGATCAGTTTAATTACAAGTGTACAAAAATTAGACTGCTAAATGATTTTTAATTTGAGTTTAAAGATTTTTTGCTAAAAAATACATTGATATTCATACCAATTGCATTAAGATTCATAATAAATGATAAAATTTATTGATGAAGTGTCAATTACCCCCTTTTTTTGACGATTTGGTTTCTTGTCTGAAAATTATCAACATTAGGAAAATTGGGTAAAAGTATTGAAAAGAAGTTAGAAATATCTTGAGTTTTTTTATGGTGTGTGACACACTTTAGAAATAGAGTAGGCCCAACTTGGATTTGGTCAGCCGGTCGGCAACAGGTCGAGGAGATGGAGTGGGTCCGACTTGGAACGGGTAAAGGGGTCAACTTGTCAGGGGACGTGGGGCGTAGCGCATTTGAGAACTACATGAGTTGTGAGTCATGTATGTTCTAGTTGTTCACTTAAGTCGTATTGAGATATCGTAATGTTATTAGGCTAGAGTTGCATGAGCTGCGAGCCACGTAGGGTATAGGTAGTCACATAGGACTCAGTTGCGAGTTATATTAATATTTGTTGGTTGAAGAGATCGGAGTTGTAGGCTGCATGAGTTGTGGACCACAAAAGTTATAGTAAGAAGTTGTGGCAATGAACCACATGGACTGTAGGCTATAATGAGGAATTTTGATGCTCAAAGGTTATCTTATTGTGGTTATGAAAATTGTAAATAGTTATTATGATGAGTTGCGCCGTACTCGGGATGCATTGTTACGTCGTATGTGAGTGTACCGTTCCACCTTGTTGGTGGTGCATTCTTACGCTGCATTTGGGTTGTGTCGTTACACCATCTTCGAAGTATGTTGTTACACCTTAAGCTTCATCGACATCATCGAACAGGGGCATGTCGACTATGGTCAGCGACAACCAACGAATGGTGATCAACATCTATGTGAGCTTGAAATGTTTGTTGGAGCTTCAGTTCAAAACAACGTTGTTATACGACTCATTCTCCTAGTCCAACTGTAGTTTTCAATCTCTCTCATTTCTCCTCTTCATGAATGGAGTACAACTCTATTTATAAATTTTGGGAGTGCATTTTGTACAAATAAGGACAAATTCTAGACCACCCACGATTGCATAAAATTCAGTAAACATATTAGTCCCTTGAGAATGTTAGAATTTATTATTGGATTTATCTGATTGAGACACTGGATTTGATTGAAAGTTTGTTGGATTTAGAATCTATTTGACTCTCTTATTAACCCTTGTAAATTTCCAAAAGTTGTTTAGTGATTTGATGCATGTTAGATTAGAATTATAATGAAACAATTTTGGTGTCATTATGTTTGTCTCGTCAAGTCCGCCAATTTAACTTATAAATTTGTTGAAATGAGAGTTTTAGATGATTTTTAATGCAAGTTTGAAGATTTCTTGCTAAAAAATTGTTTTGACATTTTCGCTCATTGTCTCGAAATTCATGTCAAATAATAAAATTTATTGACGATGTATAAATAATGATAAGTAATTAATATTTAATTTATTTAAAATTTACTAAAATTAAGAATTATTATTTTTATTTATCATTAAAAGTATGAGGTAAGATTAATTTATTCAAACAATTTATAGTCCATCTCATGAATTTATTAAAAATTTACAACCACATTAAAAAAATTGTACTCATTTCCCTTTAGTTTCTAGAATTATAACAATAATGATGTGTGCTAGAAGATTCATGACAGTAGAATAATATATTATCTTCTTAGCATCACACGAGAACTCAACATACACACAAATAAAGAAAAATAATCAGTTGAGACCACTTGTACCAAAGGCGAAAAAATATTACAATGCATCCCAAGTTATAGTGTCGACATGCAGATAAATTTGTTGCAAGGAATGTGCGGTGACCGATAACAATCTACTTCGACTGCATATGTGGCGGTCGATGATTGTTGATGGTGGTTGAAGGCAGTCAAAGATGGTTAACGATGACAGTAACGATCCTGGACTTCAACTCCTTAAAGTTTCAAGCTCTTCCTCAAACCTCAAGCTCTCTCTCACCGACTGCAATTAATGATGAAATTTGAACCACTCAAATCAGAATGTCCAAAGATGTTCATTGGGTTAGTTGGATTTGTCTTGTCGAGACACACTATTTGACTACAAGTTCGTCAAATTTAACATCCATTTGAATTTCCAAATGTGACTAGAAAGCTTCAAAAACTATTTAATGGCTTAATCTGGGCTCGATTTAGTTCGGATTTGATCAATTTTAGTACAATTAGTTTCGTCTCGTCGGGCCGGTCAGTTTGACTTTAAGTTTGCCGAAATTGAAGCATTTTATGACTTCTAATCAAAATTAAAATTTATTTTTTTGTTAAAAAAATTGATGTGAGATATGTGTATTAACTCAAAATTTGTGCTTGATGATGAAAATTTGTTGGAGGCTTATCAGTTAAATGGGAATATTGACAGACAAATTCCACTATTTGATCTTCCATTTAATTTTATATTTAACGAAATGAATTTTTTTTGTAAATATAAAATAATAATATATTATTATAATAGATGGCACTCAGGGATCGAACCTCTGTGACTTGCCATCGACCACAAATGGACGCAAGACACCCGCAAAAACAAAAGGATTGCCAAGCTGGCGATCCTCGTGCTCCATAAAAACGAGATCCTCACCCTTCATTGTAACCCAATCGAACGATCCATATTTACTTCCTGCTGAATCCCAGAATTTTTGAACTTTAACCAGTCGCCACCCGCGTCACCCCATCCTTACAAATACCCATATCATACTCGTCTCCAATCTCATCCACCTCTACTTGCCCTACAACAAAACCTAACCCTAAATTCTCACTCCTGAACTCTTCTCCTTTCTTCATCTTCATGGCGAGGACAAAGCAAACTGCTCGCAAGTCAACCGGCGGCAAGGCTCCGCGCAAGCAACTGGCGACCAAGGCCGCAAGAAAGTCTGCTCCGGCCACCGGCGGCGTCAAGAAGCCACACCGCTTCCGTCCCGGAACAGTGGCTCTCAGAGAGATCAGGAAATACCAGAAGAGCACGGAGCTTCTCATCCGCAAGCTTCCATTTCAGAGGTTGGTGCGTGAAATCGCCCAGGACTTCAAGACTGATCTCCGCTTCCAGAGCTCTGCTGTCGCTGCTCTCCAGGAGGCTTCTGAAGCGTACCTGGTTGGGCTTTTTGAGGATACTAATCTCTGCGCCATTCACGCCAAGAGGGTCACGATTATGCCGAAGGACATTCAGCTCGCTCGCCGGATCCGCGGCGAAAGAGCTTAAGTGCTTTTAAGCTTTACTATTGTAGCTTCAAGATTTAGTTTGGGGTTTATGCTTCAATCGACTAAGAAATGCTTATATTAGATTTCTCTTTTTTTTTTTTCTGGTTCAAAGTAGAGGTTTTAATGGGCAACGTTGTCTGTATTATGTAAGTTTCTTATGACGATGGGAATTATTGCAATTATCTTAATGATTTCTGATCTGAAAGCTTGTTCTTGTTGCAATAGCTCTCGTTTTAGTCTATCATTTCTGTTATTTCGTAAAGGATTTGAATCATGTTGTGGAAACATGAAACTGGATTCCACTTTCAGATTTATAGAAAACAATTCAAGTGATGCGGATCATTTGATTATATGATTCTATTCTATTGAGTCTTACCATAATTTATGCATACATCATTAGGTAATAATGGGGGATTGTAAAAGTTTTATCTAAAAAAAGCTAGGATTGGCAGAAGGTGAATCTATTTCACCTAGAAGTTTATTCATTATTTGTCAAATGACTCATGAATATGATCTGAGATTATCAAAATTAGAAATTCATTAAGAATAAAGATTACACTATCAATGAAATGGAGATTTACAAGAACATAATAAAACTTGGGATTGTCTATCAAGTGGAAAGGGAGATGGAGAAAAAATGTGCTCGATCTGACTAAACATGAAGTTCCCTAAATACATGCTATAGAATTCAATAGGTTGATGGGATCATACGATCGATACAAAGATATTTTTCTGGCACGGTAGCCAATAATGGTGAACCAAATTGCTACAATGAGGCATCAAGTTGAAGACTTGAATGTGTGGGAGTTTTTCATGAATAATAAAATGCATTCCCTAATGTCAAATCATATATGTGAATTGGTTGAACTATTAGATGATAAAAATGTAATACACAACAAGTGAGTTTACATGTTGAATAAAGTGTGAGATGGTGGCCAGTGTTATAAGGCAAAACTTGTTGTGAAGAGATTTTAGAGGAATAAAGGAGTTGACTGCACTAAAATATTTTTTCCAATAGTGATATTGCAACAATAAAAATTGTGTTGAGTTTAGTAGTAGAAGATCTACATCTTAAGTAAATGAATGTAAAAAACAACATTCTTATATTATGACTTAAAATAAAGGTATATGGTGCAATTATAGGATATGAAGTTCCAAGGAAATAATATATGAATGTAAATTGAAGAAGAATTTTTACGGTTTGATAGTAGGTATAAGAAGTGTCAGACAGATCATTGTTGCAAACACTAAGACAGTGATATAAAAGATTTAACAAATTTATGTTAGTGGACACAAAGTGTCAGACATATCATTGTTGCTTCATTAGACATTTTGATAATTGATATATTATGTTTTTTATATATGGATGATATGCTAATTGCCGCAACAAATATGAAAAAGATTAGAGGCTTGAATGAATTATTATCATGAGAGTTTTAAATGAAAGATTCAAATTCAACCAAGAAAATCCTCGGTATGAGAATTAGTAGGGATGGATGTGAAAAGTGTTATGATGTGGAGTCTGATTGTGTTGATCAATTGGTTGCTAAAAACTTTTAAGTTTCGCTAACCAAGTTTGACGATGAGTTTGCTCAAGGGATAGAGGTGTTGATCCGCTATATTGGGTTCGAGGTCAGCAATGTCCAACACTCATACATCTAAAAGTGAGTTGAGTTGGATTTACCTTTCTCTTGTGTGACAGAGAGGAGAGAATTCCTAAAATGCTCCAAGGTGTCGATAGGCTTGTGCGTAGTGTAATAAGTACAAATCTTTTCATTTTTCACAATGGATGTTTGGTATGGTGTTGTACGGTAGTTTTTTTTTCTCATTCCTAGCTTTTTTAAGTTAAATCTTATTATATTTTTTTTGTATTTTTTGTGATATCTCATTTTTTGTTTTGCTTCGGATCTTTAAAATTGATTTTCTGTATATTTTCCCAAACAAAAGAGTTTAGAAAATTTTCAATTTTTTGGGAATATAGTAAAGATTATATATATTTATATATCTAAATTAATGCACGGTATAGATTAATTTAGATATATATATATATATATATATATGCATGTTAAGTGGATATATTGTTATGTGGACACAACGAGCATTTATTTATATAGATTCATCTTTCCTTCTATTGTTTGTTGAACATAATTAAATAAATTTCAACCAGAAAAAAAATCTCATCATTTGCATATTATTTAGAACCGTCACGATACAACAAATATTTTATTCATAGTCAATTATTTGCTCATATTATGCTCTGTGCCTTGTCGTTTATATTATGTTCAGTGAAATTTTACCTACATGGTTTGCTTCTGGCAAACTCAAACCTCAAAATTATAACTTTCAAATTGCTATCGATGCATTGTGTAAAAGAACTTTGTATCCTCATGCTTCAAGTATAATTTTAAAGATGTTTAAGGTTAGGATCATTTATTTGATTCAATTA
>JXCR01132078.1:4077-27230 GCA_002079205.1 Phalaenopsis hybrid cultivar
CTCTATCGGATGATCGGGAATCCCTCGGAGGAGGTAACCTACGGTTGCTAACGAGGCTTCCCACGGTTTAAATGAAATTATGGAACTCATTAAGTTGGATTTGATAAGTTCATTTGGACTAAGTGAATCCAATATAAAATAGTGATTCCGGAACGAGGGAACCGTAAGATCCTAACCGGTGTTGCTCTAATCAACTTTAATATGCCCTCGTAAAATTTAAAGAACTTCAACCATATAGCCACCTAATTTGATATTATAACTTGACACAATAGATAACTCAGACTTGTTGTGGCAAGGAGCTTGGAGCTAGCTTGGTGGGCAGCACGACCATCTTCAACAGCAAAACTTATCTTCACCAGTTAAACCAATCTTCCTTCCTTAGACCTAAACAACAAAGTCATAGGACCTCAAGGTTGCTTGCTTGTGCAACGTAAATCCTCACCTTATCTTTAGGCCTTTGCATAGCCCTGCTATACAATATAAGCCCTAACTCGTCTTAGGATTCCGAACCTAAATCCTCACATCTTCCAGGCTATTTGTGTGATCATTTCACACAAATGTAAGCCCTAACTAATAAAATTGGCAGGATGAAACACCTAAATATTTCTCCTCAAAACTGAAGCCAAACATTAGGATAGCTTGGGAAGTCACCGAGGTTCTCCTCTGGATCCATGACATCCCCTAGTCCTTCTTTCTTTGGATTCTACAATAAGAAAATGTTCCAAATTTGAACCAATCCCCTTTCACACATCTACATCCAATTTCGTTGAAGAGTCCCACCCTTTGAAATTCCTTGAAGATAATATTTCTTGATTTTTATCGAGAGTTTTCTTAGGCAGCTTTGGTCATTTAAGATGTAATTAACTATAGGGGCTTGCCCTTATAGGAAGCATGTCCGAACCCAGCTTAGTATAAACCCTATTTAATCCTTTATATTAAATAGGGGAACTTGTCGGCAAATACAAAAGTTTCACAGACCAAACGGACATCATACTTTCCTTAGTTTATTTGAGCGAGCCTCATCCTCAATTCATGTGTTTATCCTTCAGGATAGATACATGATTTGAGGTACAATGCTCTTTCAATTTAAACTATGAAAAATATGGGGTCAGTTTGATTTCATACTTCAACGTCCTTCTGAAGCGGGACGAGATTTCAATTCTGATGACCGACAGCTTCTTACGGGCAACCCCAAACCAACCCGAAATAACGCAAACAGCCGGACCCGGAACTGGAAGAACTATTGCCATACGAGCTATGAGAGGGTTGTACCTCTAAGTACATGCAAAGGGAACTCTTATCCTGAAGCATGACTTAGAAGGTCTGCTTGATCAGGAGCTCGTCATACTTAGTACAGACGGTCAGAGGGCTCACTTTTCTTTTTAGCAACATGATATGTATATGATATATTCAGAATACAATGTATTCATAGCATGAGATGTTCTGAATGTATTTCAACATGGGCTATATATTGTAGCTTTTTAGGTATTAGCCTATGTTCGATCTATGACATGTTTTTATTGAAGATAATTAATGAAAATTTTTCTCAAGAGTGTGCCTTTTTGTCAGTTGCCTTTTTGTGCGATAGATGAAAGCCACGAACCACATGTTGGTTCAAAATTTTAATGAACAAAGAACAAAATAATAAACCTTTAACAATAAATAAAATTTAATTAAAAGTAATCACCGATAAATAAACAACAAAACAAATTTCTTTTAAAAAAACAAACCAATTAAATTTAAAACTTTAAAGACATATTTTGAAAAATTAAATGTGATAAAAATATGTTGAGTGGATTCTCTCATTTTTAGAGTTTCTTACTCTTTGTGCTTGCAGCACAACCATCTTTATCTGCATTAACTCTCTTCACATCCCTGCGGAATTTTGCATTCTACACAATTGCAAATTCAACATCGCAAGCTCTTTGTAAATTTCAATTCTCACATTTTTGAATAAGTACCTAAATTTTGATTCTCACCTTTTGAGGTCGATGCCAAAATTTCAATTCTTTTCTTAGAATTGATACATAAACTTCAATTCACATTTTTGAATAAGTACCTAAATTGTGATTCTAACCTTTCGAGGTCGATACCTAAATTTTGACTCTCCCTGAAATTGATACCTAAATTTCAATTTTCACATTTTTGAATCAGTACCTAAATTTTGATTCTCATCTTTCAAGGTTGATACCTAAATTTTGACTCTCTCCCTGAAATTGATACCTAAATTTCAATTCTCACATTTTTGAATCAGTACCTAAATTCTGATTCTCACTTTTTGAGGTCGATACCTAAATTTTGACTCTATTCCTAAAATTGATACCTAAATTTCAATTCTCAAAATTTTGAATCAGTGCCTAAATTTTGATTCTCACCTTTCGAGGTCGATACCTAAATTTTAACTCTCTCTCTAAAATTGATACCTAAATTTCAATTCTCACATTTTTTGAATCAGTACCTAAATTTTGATTCTCACCTTTTGAGGTCGATACCTAAATTTGACCATCTTCATGAAATTGATACCTAAATTTCATTCTCACATTTTTTAATCAGTACCTAAATTTGGATTCTCGTCTTTCAAGGTCGATACCTAAATATTGACTCTCTCCCTGAAATTGATACCTAAACTTCAATTTACATTTTTGAATCAGTATTTAAATTCTGATTCTCACCTTTTGAGGTCGATACCTAAATTTTGACTCTCTTCTTGAAATTGATATCTAAACTTCAATTCACATTTTTGAATCAGTACCTAAATTCTGATTCTCACCTTTCTAGGTGGATACCTAAATTTCGCCTCTCTTCTTGAAATTGATACCTAAACTTCAATTCATATTTTTGAATCACTACATAAATTCTTATTCTCACCTTTCAAGGTGGATACCTAAATTTTGATTCTCTTCTTGAAATTGATACTTAAACTTCAATTCACATTTTTGAATTTGTACATAAATTCTGATTCTTACCTTTCAAGGTCGATACCTAAATTTCGACTCTCTTCTTGAAATTGATACCTAAACTTCAATTCACATTTTTGAATTAGTACCTAATTTTTTATTCTCACCTTTCAAGGTTGATGCCTAAATTTAAACTTTCCTCTCGAGATTAATACCTAAATTTTAAATCTCATTTTTGGATCAGAACCTAAATTTTAATTCTCATCTTTTGAGGTTGGTACCAAACTTTGATTCTTTCTATGTTTTTAGAATTGATACCTAAATTTCAATTCCCACCTCGGGGTCAGCACTTGCATACTGATCCCCATTTTCTAGAAATTTCTAAAATTTCATAGCTCAAAATCTACTCTCCAATCCCCACTGAAAGTCCCTATTCCTTGACTTGATCAGATATGTGCCCACTAATTTCCCCAGTGGAAACAAACCACACAGACAAATCTACACATATTTTTGGGTCTGTTGACTTAGGAATTTGTATTGGTTTTTTGTTGATCTCGTCGGTCAATGCTAATACGTGCAGTGTGCTTGCCCAGCACACCACACCTATTGGGGGGGTCCATTTGCTGATCTCACTTTTGGTTGAGGTTCAGTTTTTCCTCTTTAGTAGCCTAAGGTCTAGCCATAGAACTTTCCTATTGACTATCTTCTAGAAATTTCTGAAATTTCATAACTCAAAATCTACTCTCCAATCCCCACTGAAAGTCCCATTTCCTTGACTTGATCAAATATGCACCCACTAATTTTCCCAGCGGAAACAAATCACACACACAAATCTACACATATTTTTGGGTCAGTTGACTTAGGAATTTGTATTGGTTTTTGTTGATCTCATTGGTCAATGCCAATACGCGCAGTGTGCTTGCCCAACACACCACACCCATTGGGGGTCCATTTATTGACCTCACTTTTGGTTGAGGTTCAGTTTTTCCTATTTAGTAGCCTAAGGTCTAACCATAGGACTTTCCTATTGACTATTCTTAGAAAACAAGACAAGGAGCCCTCACCATTAGAAATTTCAAACTCTTCTCTACTCAACTTGAAGTTCCACATATTGGTCTTAACCTCTATCACTTAGTAGGTGGGGTCATTATGGGGGAAACTCAAGATGAGTCACCCTTAGGACTGTTGGATCTTATGGTTGATCCTGGGTGTTGGTTTAGGGCTAAGGCACTTACTTGCAATCACTCACTACCTTAAACCCAGAACTTCTACGCTTTGCTCCCTTGATACTTTTGGGAGACTCCTGTAGGTGGTTCCCTAAACCCATTAGCCTAGGCTAGGGTTTAGCTAAGACAACTACATAGAGGACCTAAAATGGGGTTGGTCCATGGCTTATTAATGGTGGTTGACACTCCCACTATACTAAGATGCCCAACCTAGCCTTTTGCCCCCAAAATTCCCCAAACTACCTAGATAGCCATTTTCTATAACCAATGATTCTTAGTAACACAGGGCCTTTATATCTCCTCAACACAAAATAGAACTGACAAAAACATAAGATTTGAATGAGCTATGCTTTCTACAATAAGGCAAGAGTCACATTCAATTTCATGGGTGAGAATGCAGTCTATGGAGTTGAGTGCAAATAAATAGCGAAATATACTTTGATTGGCACAAAACTAAAAATTTTAGGGTGATAAACTAAAATCCCTAATTTAGTCCAGTTACTTGGAAACTAAAGTGAGATTGTTAGCCCTTAAGGAAGAGAGAAGTGAGAGCTCTGGAGTGGCAACTAGTATCCTCTCAACCATACCATAGATTTATGGACCAAACTTTGGATTAGTCAATGTTCTTTATGTAATCTCAGAAAAGAATATGATTGCTTCTATTTGACACAATACAATTTTATATGTATTTTAAATAATTTTAATTACTTAACAATCCATAAACTCATTGTAAAGGGGAAGGATGTTTTCTTAAATTTGAACTCTTCATTACAAAACTGTTTAGTATTAATATGTTTACTTTTGAAGATGAGCAAATAGCTTGGTTAACCTAGTTCTTTTAACTGCATTTCATTTAGCATATAGTAAATTCACTTTAGATTTGTTTTGCGTACTTAAGTTTTTGTAGTATGAGCATTGTGTTTTACATTATAACCATAATAATTTCCAACCTCTTTATAGGATTGATAATTAAGACTCCATTAGAGCCCTTTAATACTTGAGCGATACGTATACTTGCATTATCATTACGGTTTGGCAGCTTAACGATTTTAAAATATAAAACTATTTAAACATAATTTATTTTTTATTGTGATTGAACAGGATATTTACTTGTGATGCTCTGTGTGTATTGTAGTATTGAATGATATTTTCAACGCACCACAAAAACCTCACATCAAGTTTTTGGTGCCGTTGCAGGGGGGTAATTGTAAATTACTTTATAATTTAGAACATTTTATTTGAACTAAAAAATTTATTTTAGTTTAATTAATATTTTTATATTTTAGTGTGTTTCCTTATTTTAATTACTTATTTTGTTTGTGTATGTGTAGTTTAAGATCGATAGGTTTAGTACCATACAACTCAGAGTTAGAAAGAACTATTAGAAAAATTCAAAAACAACAAAAAGAGTTAGATAATTTGAATAAAATGGCTACAAGCTTAAATAATTCAGGAATTGAAAATGAACATCATTAGAGACCTTTAAGAGATTATGTTAATCCTACAATAGTTGAAATTCATTTGAGTATACAAAACTCTGTTGTAGCTGCTAATTCATTTGAGCTTATACTTATTGTTATCCAAATGGTGCAAAATAATTAGTTTGGGGGAACACCGACTGAAGATCCTAACTTATATCTTGCTAATTTTCTAGAATTGTATGCTACATTTAAATATGATGGAGTGTCGAATTATGTCGTCAGACTTAGACTTTTTCCTTTTTCATTAAGGGATAAAGCTAAAATGTGGTTAAATTCATTAGCACCTGAATCTATCCAAACTTAGGGAGACTTATTACAAAATTTTTTATCTAAATACTTCCCACCATAAGAAATTACTAAGCTTAGAAATGATATTACATCTTTTTGTCAGTTTGAAGGAGAATCAATTTATGAAGCTTGGAAAAGATTTAAAGATCTCCTTAAGAAGTGTCCACACCATGCCTTACCAGATTGGGTAATAATTCAAACTTTTTATAATGGATTGGTTGGGTCACTTAGATCTATAATTGACGTTATTGCTGGATCATTAATGTCAAAACCATTTGATGAAGCATATTCTTTAATTGAAGAGATGACTACTAATAATTTCCAATGGCCCTCTGAAAGGGTAACTCCAAAAGGTGCTAGTATTCATGATTCTGATGCAATTTCTATGTTGGCTACTCAAATTGCTACTATATCAGAGAAGATATATTAGTATGGGATGAATTTTTCTCAGACACCTCTTGTGCTTGAGGAAACTTCATTGAGACAAATGACAGATTCTCAATCTTCATATGAAACTTTAAATGCAGTAAACTACTGATCTAATAATCCTTATTCCAATTATTATAATCCTGGTTGGAAAAATCACCTGAATTTCAGTTGGAGTAACAATAACTCTAATGCTATAAATCTATAATGGGGGAACAATTTCATGAACCCATTGGGAAACTCCAACAATTAGAGAAATTCTAACTATAAACCTTATTACCCTCCATATTTCAATAGAAATTTACAGAGTAAGGAGCTGCAATGAAAAACATGGAAGAATTAATATTGCAAATGGGAGAACAATTACAAAGTCAAGGAGCAGCAATCAAAAACATGGAAATTCAGTTGGGATGTATTGCTACTGCACTTACCAATAAACCTCTAGAAATTTTGCTTAGTAATGTTGAAGTTAATCCTAAAGATCAGAACAAAGAGCAAATAAAGGTTATTCAATTATAAAGTGAAAAAGAATTGGAAATAAAAGTTTAAAAATAAATTAAAGTTGAAGTTGAGAAAGAAGGGGTGGAAAATGAAAAGTCCAGTGAAGATTTTTATTTTGAGTCAGAATATCCTATCAAACCAATGAAAATTATTGTAGAATGACCACCAACTCCATTTCCTCAAAGATTGAAGTAGTATAACAAAGATAACAAATTTACAAAATTCTCGGAAAAATTGAGGAAATTGACAATAAATACTACATTTGTTGAAGCCTTGTAACAAATGTCAAACTATGTGAAGTTTATGAAGGATATAGTTAATAAAAAAAGAAATTTTATAGATAATGAGACTGTTGCACTTAGTGAGGAGTGGAACGCTATAATTCTAAAAAAACTTTCTGAAAAATTAAAGATCCTGGTAGTTTTACTATTCCTTGTGCTATTGGCAAAAGATTTTTTTGGAAAAGCTTTATGTGATTTGGGAGCCAGTATTAATCTTATGCCTCTATCAATTTTCAGAAGGTTGGGTTTAGAAGAAATTTCACCTACTACTGTAACTCTTCAATTAGCCGATTGTTCAGTTTCCTATCCTAAAGCAGTTATAGAAGATGTGTTGATAAAAGTTGATAAATTTATCTTTCCTATGGATTTTATTGTGTTAGACATGGAGGAACATAAGAAAAATTCTATCATTTTAGGAAGACTATTTCTTACCACTGGAAGAGCGTTGATATATGTGTATAAATGAGAAACATTTAGAGTCAGTTATCAAGAAGTTATATTTAATTTTGCATAGTCAATGAGATACCCAACAAAGGGAAGAGATGATGAATGCTTCAGAATGGATTTTAGTGATTATTTAAGCAATGAATATTTCACAAATACATTTGAAAAGAAAATTGCAAAAGAATATTTGGAGTACGAGGCTGAGGATGTAATTCAAGATAAATATATGGAAGTGAGTAATGAAAAATTGTATTAAGTTAAGGAACAATTTGAATTTTTAGATCCTACAAATAATAACAAAAATTTGATTTCTTCGATTGTAAAACCTCCTGAACCAGAAATAAAAAAAACTTCCTACACATTTAAAATATACCTATTTAGGAGATTTATTGACATTACCTGCTATAATATCCTCTAAATTAACTGAAGCACAAGAACAAAAGTTGTTGGAAACTTTAAAAATATATAAGGAATCTTTTGGCTAGACGTTAGCTGATATTAAAGGAAGCAGTCCTTTGATTTGTATGCATAGAATTTTATTGGAAGAACATCATGAACCAAAAGTTGATCCTCAAAGGAGATTAAATCCTATGATGAAAGAAGTTGTTAAGAAAGAGATTTTAAAATGGTTAGATGCTGGAATAATATATTATATTTCAGATAGTGCTTGGGTGAGTCTAATTCACTATGTTCCTAAGAAAGGGGGTGTGGCTGTTGTGATAAATGAGAATAATAAATTAATACTAATAAGACAAGTCACTGGTTGGCAAATCTGTATTGATTATAGAAAATTAAATTCATCCACCAGGAAAGATCAATTTTTTTTTACCCTTTTTGTACCAAATATTGGATAGGCTAGCTGGACATAAATATTTTCTTAGATGGATATACAGACTATCATCAAATATCAATTGCTCTGGAGGATCAAGTTAATACTACATTTACTAGTCCATATGATACTTTGCTTTTCGATGATTGCCCTTTGGTTTATGTAATGCACTTGCGACATTTCAAAGATGTATGATGTCAATTTTTAGTGATTTAATTAAAAAAGAAATATAAGTATTTATGGATGATTTTTCTATGTTTGGAACTTTATTTAAAATATGTCTAAATTATTTAAAGAAAGTTCTAGAATGATGTGAAAAGATGAACTTAGTATTTAACTGAGAAAAATGTCAATTCATGGTTGCAGGAGGAATTGTACTTGGGTATAAAATTTCAAAAAATAACATGGAAGTAGATTTGACAAAAAATCAAGTTATATCTAACCTACCTCCACCTACTACTGTAAGAGGAGTTAGAAGTTTTTTAGGACATACTAGTTTTTACAGGTAGTATATTAAAGATTTTTCAAAAATTACAAAGCCTTTAAGCCAACTTTGGAAAAAGATACAACATTTGATTTTAATCAAGAGTGCCTTAATGTCTTTGAAACATTGAAGGAAAAATTGATTATTGCTCCAATAATTATTTCACCTGATTAGGAGAAACCATTTGAACTAATATGTGATGCAACCGATTATGCAATTGAAGCTATTTTAGGGCAGAGTTATGACAAATTTTTTAAGTTATGTACTATGCTAGTAAAACTCTAAATGATGCTCAAATTAATTATACCACTGCTCAAAAAGAGTTATTAGCAATTATTTATGCTTTTGATAAGTTTAGGACATATCTGATCGGAGCTAAATGTGTTATACATACAGACCACTCTACTATAAAATATTTGATGCAAAAGAAGGAGGTGAAACCAAGATTAATTAAATGGATGCTTCTGATGCAAGAACTTGATTTTGTGGTGGTGGATAGGAAATGATCTTATAATCAAATAACTGATCATTTATCTAGACTAGAACATGAGAAACATTTGATCTTGAAAGAGAAATTAATAAAACTTTTTCTGATAAACAACTTTATACTATCAAAGAATGGGAAATACCATGGTATGGTAACTTTGTAAACTACATTATTAGAGATATTTTACCATATAGATTGACAAAGCAACAAAAGAAGAAATTTATTCAAGAAGCAAAATTTTACTTTTGGGATGACCCATATTTGTACAATTAATGCAAAGATTTAGTTATTTGGAGATGTGTGCCTTATAAAAGAAATTGAAGAAATTATCCAAAAATGACATGATTCTGAAATTGGGGGTCATTTTGGAATTGATAGAACTGTTCACAAAACTTTACAATCTAAATTTTATTAGCCTACTCTATTTAGAGATGTTATATATATATATATATATATATAAACATACAATTGATGTCAGCTAGTAGGCAATATTTCAAAAAGAAATAAAATGCCCCTAAATTTACTTTGGAAGTTGAAATCTTTGATGTTTTGGGATTAGATTTTATGCGACCATTTATACCTTCATTTGGAAATATATATATTAATTGCAGTGGGCTATGTATCAAAGTGGATTAAAACATTTGCTTTACCTTGATGTGATGCTTGGAGTGTTTCAAAATTTTTAATCAAAAATATTTTTACAAGATATGGAATGCTGAGAATAATCATTACTGATGGAGGATCTCACTTTCGGAAGAAAAAAAAATTAAAATTGGTGGAAAAATATTATATTATACATAGGATTGCAACTGCTTATCATCTTAAGAGTAGTGATTTAGCAGAAGTATCTGATCATGAAATTAAGAGAATTTTAGAAAAAATTGTAACTCCTAATAAAATGGATTGGTCTGCTAGATTCGATACTTCATTATGAGCTTATATGACAGCTTATAAGACACCTATAAGCATGTCCTCATATAAGTTAATTTTTGGGAAAACTTTTCACTTACCAGTATAATTGGAACATAAAGCTTATTAGGCGATTAAGGAGTTTAATTTTAAGTTGAAAGATGCTGGTGAGAAAAGATTATTGCAATTGAAAGAANAAATGTTGAGAGTAATCATTACTAAAGGAGGATCTCACTTTAGGAACAAAGAAATTGAGAACTTGATGGGAAAATATGATATTATACATAGGATTGCTACTGCTTATCATCTCAAGACTAACAGTCTAACAGAAGCATCTAATTGTGAAATTAAAAGAATTTTGGAAAAAAACTATAAATCCTAATAAAATGAATTGTTTTGCTAGATTAGATACTGTATTATGGGCTTATAGGACAGCTTATAAGACACCCATAAGAATGTCCCCATATAGTTTAATTTTTGGGAAGACTTGTCACTTACCATTAGAATTGGAGTATAAAGCTTATTGGGCTATTAAGGAGTTTAATTTTAATTTAAAAGATGTTGGTGAGAAAAGATTGTTGCAACTGAATGAGCTTGAAGAAATTATGAATGAATTTTATGATAATGCTAGGATATATAAAGAGAAAATAAAAGAATGTCATGATCGGAAGATAATAAAAAAAGAATTTGAGCTTGGACAGGAGGTTTTATTTTACAATACAATATTGAAATTATTTCCTAGAAAATTAAAGTTTAGGTGGATAGGGTCATTCATAATTGTAAAAGTCTATCCTTATGGAGTTGTTAATATTGAAGATCCCTAGACGGGAAAGATATTTAAAGTGAATGAGCAAAGACTGAAACCATATTTTGATGGTTAAAGACCATATTTTAAAGAGACTGTAATGTTGGGTCACCCAGAGTAAACACTGGGAATGTCGGGCTGACGACATTAAACCAAACGCTTTATGGGAGGCAACCAATAATTATCTTTGTTAATGTTGCTAATATGTTTTTATGAGTAATATTATATATATATATATATATATATATATATATATATATATATATATATATATATATNTTTATGAATTATCTGTGCTTGAGAGACTTGCATATTGAGAAAATACATTAAAACATCTTTATTTACCGAATGTTACAGAAGATTTGAGAGTTATTTGGATTTAAAATGAAATGAAGCAGAAATCTGAACTGGCACTTGAGGCACCATTTTCTAAAGAGTTGATGTCAGATGCACCAGAAATTGGTGCAAGAAGCGCCACGGTTATTGGAAGGGGTTTGAACGATTCTAAAAGCAGTTCCAGGCAATTTTTTGCATGTTTTTTTCTTAGTAACTCCCAAAAACCGAATTTTGGAGTTATTTAAGAGTGGAAAATGAAAGTAAAATCACCATTTTCAAATCCTATGGCTTCCCACTCTAAATAAACCATTAGATATGAAATTTTCAACTGGAGGAAGTTCATCAGTTTAGATTTGCAGAAGTTATATGATCGAGTTCCTGTGAATAAGAGAGTAATGAAGGAACAAGGATTTGTGAATCAAGGATTAACACACCAAATAGTTGAGTAGAGAATATTATTGCACAGAGACGATGGGAAGTGCTTCTCTATACCACTGTTGCGGTAGTAGTTCGTGTAGTGAAAGAGTTTTATGCTAATCTTCATGGAATTAACCAAAGAGTTGTCTATGTTTGAGGTAGGCGGGCACCATTTACTCCTTCAAGAATAAATGATTTGTTTATGATTGAAAGTGTCCCTATTTGTTTCTATGCAAATTTTGTCCCTAAGAGAGATAACATGAATGAACTCTATCGATTCCTTACTGATGAAGATGCAAATTGGGAGACAAGAGATAATGGACATGTAAGTTTTTTTTCACATTCTTAAATCCTACAACAAAGGCGTGGAATTTCTTTATTGCATCGAAACTTCTTCCTACCATGAAAATCAGTAAAGTGACTAAGGAAAGTGTTATTTTGAATTATTGTATTCAAACCGGAAGACATATTGAGTTGGGTGCTTTAATTGTAAAATATATTTTGGGTTTGATTATCAATGAATTGACGTAATGGCTGGGACATCCTTTTACCATATTCCTACTATGCAGCCAGTCACAAGTGCCTTATGAAAGTTAGGAAAAAGTGTTTCTCCCTTGGAAGCCTATGGACCCAGAGTTTTGTTGCAACTGCATAGAAAATGGGGAGGAAAATAATATGAATATTCTTATGGATTAATGATACATCTAAAATATATATTGTTTTTAGACACATTTTTATACCTATTTTTAAGATATTGCGCTTTAATGGAAGGTATTTTTATGTTTTTCTTGCAGATATAGGTAAAAAGGGTGAAAATGCTTAAAGGAGTGAAAAATGATCAAATTTGCAGCAAACAAGTTAAAAATGTGCAAAAGAGTTTTGGCGCCTAAGCGCCAGATCCGACTCTTAAGCACCGGTTAAACAGAGAAGGCCGCACCTAAGCACCAGAGGCCCCGCGCTTAAGTGCCAGTGGCAATTTTTAGATGAGTAAATTCAGTTTTTACGAATTTTGAAGAGGTTTTTGAGGCACTCATTGGCTTAATAAGTGGTTATAACCACTTGAACGAAAATTATCATGAAAGGATGCACATCTTGGGGAAATACATTAAATTTAGAAATATTTTGAAGAGAAACCAATGCACCTTTTGGAAAATTATAAAAGAAAGAAGATTGGGACTTTGAAAGAATTTCTGAAAGTATTGGAAAGTTTTGAAAGTTCTCATTTGGGGAGTTAGTTTGAAGAGATTTTCAGGCACCACTTTTACTTTTATTTTATCATTTTTGTTATTTTATTTTGAGTGATTGTCAAGAGAAGAGAATCAAAAGAACTTCAAGAGTTTAGTGGAGGATTGAGATAAGTTTTTATCTTTTTGTTTTGAGACTACTTTTAATTTTAATTGAGACTTATTATTGGTTTAACAATGATTTCTTCTTTTCAACTAAAGTGTGGTTTTATTTTCTCCATGGATTTTAAGTAGTTTTCTTCATCTTTCTTCTTAAAATGATAAGTAATTAAGTTTTGGACGGAAGTTGTGGAAAACATTGATCTTCAATGATGGAAGAAGTTGTGATGATTTAAATCCATGCACTTCATTTACTTCTTGATTTGACCAATCCAGATGTTAAAATTTATTGTGAGAACATGTAAGAATCGGGCTGGTATTGTCTCAGTCAATAATGATCTTTAATGTTGGAAGAAGTTGTAATGATTTAAATCCATGCACTTCATTTACTTCTTGATTTGGCCAATCCAGATGTTAAAATTTTTTGTGAGGAAATCAATGTACTTCATTTACTTCTTGATTTGGCCAATCCAGATGTTAAAATTTGTTGTGAGAACATGAAAGAACCGAGCTGGTATTGTCTCAGTCAACAATTGGAAAGAATCACATGAGGTTGTATGAATAATTTAAATCCATGTACTTCATTTACTTCTTGATTTGGCCAATCCAGATGTTAAAATTTATTGTGAGAACATGTAAGTCAGACTTGTATTGTCTCAGTCAACAATTGGAAAGAATCACATGAGGTTGTATGAATGAGAATGTAATGAGCCGACATTGTCATTGTCAACAATTGGAAAGAAGCACATGAGGTTATATGAATGAGAATGTAGTTCATAGACTGATATTGTCTCAGTCAACAATTGGAAAGAATCACATGAGGTTGTATGAGTGAGAATGTAATAGCTGGTATTGTCTCAGTCTTCCAAATGTTAAAATTTGTTGTGAGAACATGTAAGAACCGGGCTGGTATTGTCTCAGTCAACAAATTAGAAAGAATCACATGAGGTTGTATGAATGAGAATGTAGTTCATATGATTGAAAGTATCAATAATTGGAAAGAATCACATGAGGTTGTATGAATGAGAATGTAATTCATATGATTAAGTGCAAACAAATCACTTCATTTACTTCTTGGTTTGGCCAATCCAGATGTTAAAATTTGTTGTGAGAACATGTAAGAACCGAGCTGGTATTGTCTCAGTCTTCCAAATGTTAAAATTTGTTGTGAGAACATGTAAGAACCGGGCTGGTATTGTCTCAGTCAACATTTGGAAAGAATCACATGAGGTTGTATGAATGAGAATGTAGTTCATATGATACTGGTATTGTCTCAGTCAACAACTGGAAAGAATCACATGAGGTTGTATGAATGAGAATGTACTTCATATGATTTAGTGCAAATAATTCTCAGTCAACAATTGGAAAGAATCACATGAGGTTGTATGAATGGGAATGTAGTTCATATGATTATTCAACAAATTAGAAAGAATCACATGAGGTTGTATGAATGAGAATGTAGTTCATATGATTGATTGAAAATAAATAAAAGAATCATATGAGGTTTTATGAATGAGAATGTAGTGCATATGATTGAGTACAAATAAATAGACAAATATTCATTGAAGAGTGTAGAGTTAGAGGACTTTAAAGTGAGAAGTTAAAGCCCCCAACTTTGGTTATTATTTTAGGTTCTGATACGAGAATTTTAGCCCCAAGGTGGAGGGAATTGAGGGAACTCTAGAGTGGGAGCTAGTATCTTCCCTGCCTAGCCGGTCTTCAGAACTATTCAAACTTTAAATTAGCCAATGTTATTTATAACATCTCTAGTAAGGGTAAAGAACATTATTGCTCTTATTTGACACAACAAAATTTACATACTTCCACAACAAAATTCCTATACTTATTACTGATTCATAACAAGAAGAAAGATATTTTCATATTTAGTGGTTTCTTCTACAAAAACTCTAGTTATCTTTTTAATTTGTTATTGTTCTATCAAAATATTGAAAATACCAAAAATATTTAAATTTTCATTATTGCAAAAATCATCTTTAGTTTAGATAATTATCTTTTTATTTAAAATAGAAAGTTTGTTGTTCAATAGTGCATATTGCGTATTCTCCATGTGGGTTCGATATTCAGGTCTTAATCAAAAAGTCTTATATTACTTGATAATGATATGTATAATTAAGTAGTATCCCAATATATATAAATTAAAAGTTAAATTCTTATTTTCTTCAGGATCAAGTTTTTAGTTTTATTGCAAAGTAAGGAATTATAAGTGAAATATAATCTGAATTATTGTTGTGTTGTGCATATTAACATTATCCAGGGATTAAGTTTTTGGCATCATTGCCGGGTAGAAATTGATTTTAAAAAGCAAATTTATATTTTTATAAAGTCTTATTTAAACTTTAAGTTATCTTATCTTATTTTATTTTGTTTTGTTTATTTTATTAATATGTTAGTGTATTGTAGTTCAGATTCTGAAGGACTAGTGCCATGCAATTCTGAATTAGAAAGAACTGTTAGAAAAACTAAAAAAATTATAAATTTTGAAAAATCCAAAAAAATTATAGAAATGACAGACCAAAATAATCATAAAAAATTATAGAAATGGCAGACCAAAATAATCAAAATGCTGAAATTCATCAAGAGTTTAGAAAGAATTATGTCAACCCTACTGTTGATGAACTTCATTGTATTATTTGAAAACCTACTGTAGTGGCTAATTCATTTGAGCTTAAACCTGCTATTATCCAAATTTTATCAACTAATTAGTTTGGGGGATCACCAACTGAAGATCCAAATTTACGTCTTGCCAATTTTCTAGAATTGTGCGCTACATTTAAATACAATGGTGTATCAGATGATGTCATAATACTTAGGTTATTTACTTTCTCATTGAGGGATAAAGCTAAGATGTGGTTGAATTCGTTAGCACCTAGATCTATCAGAACTTGGGGTGATTTAGCACAAAAATTCCTTGCTAAATATTTTCTACCATAAAAACTACAAAGCTTAAAAATGATATTTCATCTTTTAATGAGTTTGAAGGGGAATCTATTTATGAAGCATGAGAAAGATTTAAAGAACTATTAAGAAAGTGTCCACACCATGCTATACCAGATTGGTTACAAATTCAAACTTTTTATAATGTATTGGTTGGATCTCTTAGATCAATTATCGATGTTTAAGAAAAATGCTTTGGTTGAAGAAGATTCGACAGATGAATTTCCTCACCAACCTTTTTAAAACATAAACATCACTACCAATCCATGGGAAACATTCATGATGATGAAAGTGAAGAAGATGTTTGAACTATCTAAAGTACGAAATTTGTAATTATTATTACTTATTTGTGTATGTGTTTGTATTATAATTCATTTACTTTTGTTGTTGAACTTTATTTGTGTAATATGTTGAGTGCTTGATAATTAGTCTTCAGCGTTAGATGTTAAGAATTGGGGCAAGATTTAAAAAAGTATTGTTTATATTAAAACATCGTTTAAATCTAATTTAAAATTTTTTAATTTATTTTCTTAATTAATACTTTTAACTGATTATAAATCTTTGTAGCCTTGTAGTCAATTAAGTTTTTTAAAAAATACTACTTATAAAAGATATATATATACATATATATATAATTGATTAATAATATTTCGAGCCAAAACAAGCCGAACACGAACGAATAAATTTTTGTTTGTGTTGTTCATGTTTGGCTCGTTAACTTAGTGAACAAGCCAAACACAACTTCTTAACGAGTCAAACACGAGCCGTTCACGAACAATGAGCCGTATTGACAACCCTAGTGTGTTTGTTTGCTTCTATATTATCCTCCACTACATATAAGTCTAACGAATCTCAATATGTTAAAGTTAAATTAAAATTTGATCAATTAAGTTTTTACTCCTGTTTTTAATTTTTATACTTCTATATTTAGGATGTAAAAATTCTTGTAAGCAAATTATGTTTAGTTTTCATTTCTGCCTCTTTATATATATGATGCTAAAATTTTTATCTTTTTAAAAATTTAAGTTTGGGGTAATGAAAAATTTTCTAAAACTTGAAGTTATTTGTTCTCCAACGTACTAAAAAAATTTGATTTTGATTTAAAAAAATGATTATATAAACGAAGTTATATTAGGAAAGCAAAATTTTGAATATAGAAATGAGTAAGAGAATTTAGTTGAAACCTATAGTAGAAATGATAAATATAAGTAAATATCTTTAGTAGGAGAAATTATATTTTTTGAAAAATTTAGAGGAATTAGACTTTTATTTTCAATACTTAAAATTTATTTTATTGAAAATAATTTTCGAAAACATTATTATATTTTTAAGTAAAAGATTTATATCCAAAACTTTGCTTTATAAAAGGAGGAATGAAATTCAAAATCATTAGAGGCCTATCTAGATATACTAATCCTCACCTAAAAAAAATTGAAAGTGAAAAAGTTGAAAAGGGAGGAGAAGCTTGAAGATTAGTTCCTAATCAAAAATTAGTTCCACATCTAATCTTTATAAAGTATAAAACTTGAGAAACTCTTAAGCTTAAGGATATAATATAGTAAGAATAATTATTCTTAACAAAAATTTTTATGTGGAGAAGTTAGAATGCCTAAAGTCTATATTTGAAAAATTTATAATATTTTTGAACTAGATAGAAACTCATATTTTCAAACTTGTTTACATTAAAAATTTCTAAACTCTAAGTCGGTCTCATGTATTAATGTTTTTTTCTAAGTTGGATTACTATATTTCTATATCAAAATTTTAGAATATCCCAAAGAAACTCATTTACATAATCTATTTTTTTTGGTTTTGAGAGATTTGAGTGTCACTCGATGACAAGTAACATTTTATGTTTGGAAGATTTTGATACACCGAAAATATATAGTCTTTATGTACACATTTTTATACTTATTTTTGAGATATTACACTTTAATAGAAGGTATTTGTGTGTTTTTTCTTTCAAATTGCAATCAAATGGATGAAAAATGATGCAGCAGTAAAAATAGATCAAATTTGAACAAAAAAGGTGTGAAAATAAGCTAAGGCGCCTAAGCGCCCAGAGCTGCCACTTACGCGCCTGTAAAAGCGAGAAGGCTGCGCCTAAGTACTCACTACTTGGAGCTTAAGCACTCAGTACTTGACGCTTAAACACCAGCAATAGTTACATGGTGATTCAATGAATTTGGATGAATTTTTGAATAGGTGTTTGAAGCAAACATGGGAAATAGTTAATAGACATAGAAATACATTCAATTGGCTTTTAAAAGGAGACAACTCTTGGAAGACTCATTTAATGTGGATACATTTTGAAGAGACACCAAGACATCTTTTGGGAAATTATAAAAGAAGGACTTGGATTGGATTGAACCCTTGGTGGAGAGGATTTATGATAAGTTTTAATCTTTGTGATTACATTGGTTTTAATTTAGACTTCTTGTTTGTTTACATGATTTTTACTTTTAAACTTAAGTGTGGTTGTGTTTTCTCCATGAATTCTGAGTAGTTTTCTTTATCTTTTTCCTTAAAATGATAAGTGATTAATTGTTGGATAGAAGTTGTATAAAGTAATAATCTTTAATGTTGGAATAAGTTATGATGATTTTAAACTTTGTACTTCATTTACTTCTTGATTTGGCTGATTAAGATGTTAATATCTGTTGGGAGAACATGTAAGATTCGAGACGGTATTGCCTCAGTCAACAAATAATAATAATCACATGAGATTGTAAAGATGAGAATGTAATTCATATGATTGAGTGAATAAATGGAGAAATAAGCTTTGCAGGGTGTAGAATTAGAGGATTTTAAAGTGGAAGGCTAAAGCCCCCAATTTGATTTTTAGTTTTTTTAGTTTTGATACGAGATGTTAGCCCCCGGGTGGAGGGAGAAGAGGAAACTCTAGAGTGAGAGCTAGTATCTTCCCTTCCTAACCCATCTTTAAGACCATTCAAACTTTAAATTAGTCAATGTTTAGCATTTTTGGTAAGGGTAAACAATATTATTGTTCCTATTTGACACAACAAAATTTGAATACTTCCACAACAAAATTCTTATACTTGTTACTGATTCATGGTACAGAAAAAGTTATTTTATTTATCTTGCTTTCATTTTACAAATATCTAATTTAGTTTAGTTAGATGTTTACTTTAGTTTCAATTATAAAAAATTACAAAAAGAATAGAATTTTCATTCCTAATATAACATCTAAAGTTTGAGTAAGAATATTTTGCATAGTAAAATTTGTTATCAAATTTTTTCTGATTGTTAGTTGCATATTGTATTTTTTTTTATTTTGTGGGTTCAATTTTGGGGGCTTAATCAAAAAGTCTTATATTAGTTGATAATGATTCATATACTTGGAACCTGTGTGAAACCTACTACTAGAGTCTTTAGTTAGTGAATGCATAGTTCATGACCTATAGAACTTGAATTCTATGATTCAGAACTAGAGAGAGTTATTAGGAGAAATAAAAAATAGAAAAGACTTCACAAACTTGTAGAATAAAAGAAAAACAATCAACAAATTAATTTAGTTACTCAAAAATCAATTAATGATCATAAAAATGAACATAGACCATTAAGGGATTATGTTAATCCTACAAAGGATGAAATTCACTTAACAATTCAAATCTCTACCACCCATTTGAGCTTAAGCTTGTTATTCTCCAAATAGTGTTGAACAATCAATTTGGGGGAAACATGTCTGAAGATCCTAACTTACACTTAGCAAGTTTCTTAGGACTTTGCATTAAATTTCACTATAATGGCGTATCAAATGACATTTTTAGGCTTAAACTTTTTCCTTTTTTCCATAAGGGATAAGCCCAAAATGTGGTTAAATTCATTATTACAAGGATCAATTAGGATGTGGGGTGACTTGGCCCAAAATTCCAAGCTAAGTATTTCCTACCTTAAAAAATGGCTAGACTTAGAAATGTTATTATTTCATTTTTCCAACATGAAGGTGGGTTGATTTATAAGGCTTGAGAATGATTTAAGGAACTTCTTAAGAAGTTCCCACATCATGCACTGCCAGATTTGCTGATTATTCAGGCCTTTTACAATGATTTAGTAGGATCACTTAGATATATTATTGATGTTATCGTTGTTGATTTACTCCTATCAAAGCCTTTTTATGAGGCATATTCTTTGATTGAGAACATGATCGTTAACAATTTCCAATGGCCTTCTAAGAGAGTAAATCATAGGAAGGTAGGTTTTGTACATAACATAAATGTGCTTTTAATTTTAACTTTTCAGGTAGCAACCATATTTACGAACCTAGATTAATTTGGAATGAACTAAACTCAATGACCTCTAGTAATTGAGAAAAACTCATTTAGATAAAAGTTTGATGCTAATACTTCATCAGTTGAGACCCTAAATGCAATTAAAAACAGACTTAACAACCCTTATTCCAATTTCTATAAGTCAGGTTGGAAGAACCATCCTAACTTTAACTGGAACAACAACTATGGTGGGAAACCAATAAAGGGGAAATAATCAAGAAAATTCTATAGGAAAATGGAAAAACTAAGATTAGTACCAACTATAGACCTTCTTATCCTTCAGGATTTAACTCTAAACCATAATTTAAGGAGAAGATCTTCTACTCTCCTACTATTGTGACCCTTCAACTAGTTGATTGACCAATCATTTGTCCAAGGGGGTTTATAGAAGTTGTTCTCGTAAAAGTGGACAAACTCACCTTCCTTATTGATTTCATTATTTTAGATATAGAGGAAGATAAAGAAATTCACGTAATATTAGGCAGACATTTCCTAGCCATTGGACAAGTCATGATAAATGTGAAAAAAGGTGAATTAATTTTGGGGCTAAACGATCAAAAGATTATGTTTAATATATTAAAATATATGAGTATTGAAGGAAATGAAGATGGATGTTTACGGATGGGTTTAATTGATTATTTATGAATTACCTATCCTTGAGAGACTTGTGAAGTCAAAGTAGTAGAGCCTGAATTGAAAATAGGAAAACTTTGTAGACTCTATAGATGAATCTACTCTACTAGTAGAGGAGAATTCAAAAACTGTTCTAAAGAGGTTTGAGATTCTCGATACAACAAAAAATTGTAAACCTTTTGTTCCTTCTATGGATGTACCCTTGAACTTGAGATGAAGGTACTTCCCAAAAATCTAAATTATGCTTATTTGGGGAAGTCATCTACATCGCCAGTTATCATATCTTCAGATTCGACTCATTCATGAGAGGAGAAATAAATGGATATTCTGAGTAATTATAAGAAAGCCTTCGGATGGGCCTTAACATATATAATGAGAATTAGTCCTTCTATATGTATGCATAGTTACCTGATGGAAGATAACCATAAATCACATGTAGATCCTCAAAGGAGATTAAACCCTATTATGAAAGAGGTTGTTAAAAAAGAAATGTTGAAGTGGCTTGAAGCAGGAATTATTTATCCTATGTAAGATAGTATATGGGTTAGGAATATACACTATGTGTCTAAGAAAGGGAGAGTGACAGTGTCTGTAAATGAACATAATGAATTAATTCCTATTTGACATGTCATTGGGTGGTGTATACATATTGATTATAGAAACTTAAATTCTCCTACTATGAAATTTTCTTTACCCTTTCTGGATCAGATGTTGGATAGGCTAGCTGGTCATCCATATTTTTGCATTTTAGATGGATATTATGTGTATCATCAGATATTTATTGCTCCAAACGATTATAAAAAGAATACATTCATAAGTTCGTATGGGACTTTTGCTTTTCAAAGAATGTCTTTCAGGTTATGTAACACATTTTCTACGTTTTAGCAATGCATGATTTCTATTTTGCATGACCTAATTGAGAAAGGAATAGAAGTTTTATGGAAGATTTTTCAGTTTTTGGCCCTTCATTTGACTCTTTCCTGGATCATTTGACAAAGGTTTTGAAATGCTGTGAAGACACCAACCTTGATCTCAATTGGAAGAAGTGTCAATTCATGATTTTTTGAAGAATTGTTTTAGGTCATAAAATTTATGAAAGAGGAATGGAAGTGAACCCAACAAAGATTCAAGTTATAGAAAAACTTCCCCCACCTACTACTGTGAAACAAATTAGAAATTTTTAGGACATGTTAGATTTTATTGGCAATATATTAAGGATATTTCTAAAATCACTAATCCTTTATGCCATCTTTTAGAAAAAGAACATTTTATTTAATTTTGACTATGAATGCCTAAATGTCTTCAATACATTGAATGAAAAGTTAGACATAACTTATATAATTGTCTCACCTGATTGGGGAGACCATTTGAGTTAATTTGCGATGTGAGTGACTATGTTATTTTGGTAATTATAGGACAACAACACAATAAGATGTTTAGATCTATATATTTGCTAGTAAGACCCTTAGCAAAGCTTAAATTAATTATACCACTACTGAGAAGGAACCTTTGACTATAGTATATGCTTTTGATAAATTTAAGTCCTATTTGATTAGAAATAAATGTGTTATTCATACGAATAATTCTAGATATCTTATGACGAAAAACGATGTAAACCAAGGTTAATTAGATGGGTCCTTTTGATGTAGGAATTTGATATCAAAGTTGTAGGTAGAAAGGGTACTGGGAAACAAATAGCAGAACATTTATCAAGACTGTATTAGGGGAATTTTGGAGTTTATGAAGATGAAATCAATGAGAATTTTTTGATGAGCAACTATTTTCTATTATTGAATGACACATCTTGTGGTATGGTAACATAGTAAATTATATAATTAGTGATATTATGCTCCATGGTTTGACATACCATCAACATAAGAAATTCGCTCATGACGCCAGATATTACTTCTGGGAAGAACCATACCTTTATAGAAAATGTAAGGATTAGATAATTAAGAGATATATACCCATTGAAGAAACCCTTGAAATTATTAAGAAATGTCATGATTCTGAATGTGGGGGACATTTTGGAGTATATAGGACTGCCATAAAGATTTTAAAATCTAGATTTTATTGACCTACTTTATTTAGAGATGTATATATATATATATATATATAT
>JXCR01132083.1:1182-34068 GCA_002079205.1 Phalaenopsis hybrid cultivar
TTTTTTTTTTTTTTTTTTTGCTCTATATACAAAGTTCATTATATTGGATTTTGTGAGAATTCAATTATTTTTCCACCAATTTTTTTTCTAATGTTTTTAACAATTAGGGACAATTTATTTCTTATTCTATTCCTAGACAAATGAAGCATTGAAGCATCATATTGTGGTTAAGTCCACTTAACTATACAAAGACTCCCAGAATTCTTCATTCCCCTATGTGATTGCAATCATTTGATGACAATATTCATATTTTACCAAGAAATTTTATGTTAACCTACTTGTTCTTCTAGTCTACGGTCAATCGTCCTATAACACAAGTTATTTTAAATTTTCTAGTGGCCAGCAAGAAAGTAAATAAAGCCTTAACCGTTTAACATATCACTTTTATCCTTCAAATACCTAAGGAAAATAACATGAAATAAATAATGGTTTCACAAGAACAATATAAAGAAAAGAAAAACTTAGTTCCTACACATTAATATAGAAAACACAAGCAGCCGTCTTGTCATTCCTGCTCTCCAAATGCCCTTCATCCATCACCCCGCCAGTTTCAAAACCCTCGCTGACCACCATAAGCACTTTCGGATCCAACTCTAGTTGAGTTTGTGTGTCGTGTTGTTGTTATTTACTATTCTATTTATTTGGTTGTAATTCTCTCTTTGCATTTCAATAATAATATTTATTTTTCTATTATTGTTTGGGTTAACTTCAGTATCTCACAATCTCAAGTTTTTCATCTGGCTACTTGAGATGGTCTCATTTGAAAGCTCAATGATGAAGGCTTTTCTTGACCGCTGGTGATCATCTTCATCCTACAGATCTCACAACTTTATCCAGCTCGCTATACCATGATCATCTTTGTCAATCGTCACATCTTGTCAGTCTCTCATGCTCCGGCCCTACGCCGCATGTAGCTTATAATCCTGCTCAACATGCATCTCATGGCATTAATATAGTTCTGTTTTATGTGTCAATTAATGGATTACCAAATTCAAACTTTAAATATGCCATATTAGTTTCCTATTACAAATGTAAAATTTATTTAGGGAGTGTAGCTTTACTCTTCTATTCGCGAGCTCTACATAGTTGTGAAGAGTAATTCTTGTTGAACGTAATTTTCCTGATCATAGACCGAAGTGAGAGCCTACAAACATTACAAAAGAAATTAATGAAAAATTTAAATCAAACAACTAAACGAATCTTTCATGAAGTTTGTCTGACATTGAAAACAATTCAAGTTCATTGTTGACCGTTGAATTTGTT
This sequence comes from Phalaenopsis hybrid cultivar, assembly GCA_002079205.1. Taxonomy (NCBI): domain Eukaryota; kingdom Viridiplantae; phylum Streptophyta; class Magnoliopsida; order Asparagales; family Orchidaceae; genus Phalaenopsis; species Phalaenopsis hybrid cultivar. The sequence continues at coordinate 2,446 of JXCR01132083.1, forward strand.
GGAGATAAAACGTTTATCTTTCTCTTCTCATTGCCTCTACTAAAATATGAATATCAATCGTTTTTAACCTCTAAATAAGAAAGAAAAACCAGGTGCAGAATAACAGTGATGACTTAACCAATTAGAAATTTGAGAAACAAATGGATAAACTTACCGGAAAATAAGCAGCACAGTTCTGTGATGGCTGTTGCTGATTGAATCTTTTATAAATTTCCCAGCATCAAGGCTGTTTTGTATCCGAGTTCTTATCTCTGATCCGAAGTTATCAAACCTTGCAAACTGTGTAACTGACAAAAGGAAATTTATCCCATTAACAATTCCAAACAGTAAAATAAAGACTAAGGGTCCATTTAGGAGGACTGTGGCTGCAATTTTTTATAAAGATTGTTGTGAAGAAAGTAACTTAGAAAGTTATGATGTGGATTATAAATATTTATTATTTTTCAAAATATTATATAGCAATTTTCTTACATTCACCGCACAAAAATTTAATTGAAAAAAAAGTAACTTTTTACCAAAAATTTTTTAGAAATACTACGACAGTAGTTACCCAAATAGAATTATTCTGGCAGTCTCTGAAACACAAAGCATGCAGAAAAAACTATCCCAGACAGACTCTAAATTGGCCTAATAACTTATTCTCCAATTTATCACAAGAAACATTACCTTCAAAACAACCTTAAAAGCTCATCATGCAAGATCAATGTTTGGCGCGTATCCATGAATCATCATCTCATCTATCAAAATATCAATGATATAATGAATCTCTACTGACACTGCCTTCAAACCTTCAGCAGCATGGAACTCATGGACTTCACCATCAGCCTCAATCCAGCTACAGCCTGGTGTTTTAGAAACACCCCTCTCTCTCATTAACCCTCTCATCCTTGCAGAATCCTCCCATCTCTTTGAACCTGCAAAAATCTTCGAAGAGATAACATAATTTCCCGAGTTTGAAGGTTCTAATTTGAGTATCCTTCCCATAACTCTCTTTCCAATCTCAACATTTCTAAAACTACGGCAAGCACACAGCAAAGCCCCCAACATTACAGCATCAGGCATCTCTGGCATTTGTTCCATTACATCCCATGCTTCTTCTAAGTTTCCAGCACGAGCTAGAAGATCCACCATGCAAGAGTAGTGCTCAATCTTCGGAACTACTCCAAATTTTGGCCTCATCAAACCGAACCATTCACGACCTTCTCGAACCATTCCGGCATGTACACAGGCAGTGAGTACACCAATAAAAGTTACATCATTTGGCTGAAGATTTGGCTCCTCATTCCTCATTCTGGCGAAGAGCGAAATGGCCTCTCTACCTCTCCCATGGAAGGCGAGCCCAGAGATCATGGCATTCCAAGAAACGATATTTCTACTCGGCATGGAAGTAAAGATGCTGACTGCACGGTCAACATTCCCACATTTCGCATGCATGTCGATGAGAGCTGTCCCAACATAAACATTGTAGTGAAGGCCTCTTCTCTGTGCAAAATCATCCACCCATCTTCCTAATTCTAGTGCACCAGTGGCACCACAAGCTGACAGTACTCCAACTAATGTCATCTTGTCTGGTTCCACATTTGCTTCTCTCATGGTGTTGAATAGCTTGATGGCTTCATTGGATAAGCCGTTTTGCGAGTACCTGATTCAGAAGTGGTTTAGCATCATACATTGAGCTTATTATCAATTAGAATTAAGGGATTGTCTGGCAACGGATTTAATTCAGGATTGAAGTGGACTGCCGGACAGTCATTTTGGACAAAATAAATCCTCGGATGCCGTAAATCCGGATTTTGTGGATTTCGGCACTAAATCCCATATATCTTAAATCCCACAAATGGGTAAATTTAACTTCACGGGGATTGAAATTTAAATTTGCGGGCTTCCGCCTATCTCCAAGAGCCATAACGACTACTTAAATCCTTACATAAATTGTCAGAAAGTTCTATTAGTGTATATTATAGAAATGTCAGTACGAATCTAAAAGCGATCGAGCGGTCAAGAATTGGAGCATACACGTGGGTTCTCGAACAACAAAACATAGAATCCATAAGCAAAGCCATTGATTGATTTGATGGCGCGGTCGACCGAGAGGAATCCTTCGTCTAGCGAAGTCAGTCTACCGACGAGTCTATTAACCGAGAGGCCACCGTCAAAGTCCACTCAGCCTAATCAAGCGATTGAATCATTGAAGGGCATACAGCCAGCCGTCGCGGCCGAACGACACACGCATACGGCGAACGATCAACATAATTGGCCAATCCCAAAGCATTGTATGGTCGACAGGATGTCGACTTTCATTATCAGTATCAAGTAATTTGAATAAGAATCATGAAGACAGTTATAGAAATTGTCCTTTCCATACATGCATTTGTATTCTAAGACCCCTATATATAGGAAATTCTAATATCAATAAAGAGACTTTTGAACTCTCAGGCTTGCATTGTGTTCCTCACACTTGTGGGTTTCTGATACCTGAATATTCTCTCGCAACCCTTAGCCCTCTCTCTCTCTCTCTCTCTCTCTCTCTCTCTCTCTCTCTCTCCTCTCCTCTCCTCTTCTCTCTAACTTTCGAGGAGTGTTCCCAAGAGTATGATCTCAAATTCAACAATTAGATTTACAGGATCTAGTAAATCCATTGCCAGACAGATTTCCGGATTTAACCAATTCAAGAGTTAGTAAATCCCGATTTACAGGATTTATTAAATCCTAATACCTTAAATCTCAACTGCTGCCAAACAGCACCTAAGTACTCAGAAAAATAACTCTATGGTTTTGCAGAACAGTAATTCCTTATGGACTGTGACGGAATAAGTTCAATCATGGCCAACCAAAATAATCTCAGTAAACTATGAAATCTAGACTCACCCTGTAATCATTGCATTCCACACAGGTAAATCTGGCTTCAGTATCTTATCAAAAACCTGTCTAGCTTCATCAAGATTGCCACACTTCCCATACATATCAATCAATGCAGACCAAATAAATGAATTCATCTCCACTCCACTCTCTTCCACTAATTCCGCCACCTCCAGCCCCAAGCACAAATCCCCCACCTCGCCGCATGCCGCCAGCACGCTAGCCGCCGTCATCCCATTCAACTCAAACCCTTCCCTTCTCATCCTCCTAAACAACTCCAAAGCCTGCATAGCAAAGCCCATCTTCATACACCCCGAAATCATGGCATTCCATGAGACCACGTCCTTCTCAGAAATTTCATCGAACACTTTCCATGCACTTTTCAAATCTCTGCATCTAGCATACATGGTGATCAAAGAATGTTGGGTGTTGAGATCTGAGTCAAGACCGCGCTGGAGAGCGGAGCTGTGGGCAGAAACACCATGGTAAGGGGACGGTAGGTTTGCGGCGGCAATGAAGACGAAAGGATAGGTGAACTTGCTCGGCTTTTGGCCAGAGTGAAGTAACTGGAGGTAGAATTCGAGGGCCAAGGAGTAGTTTTTCCAGGAAGTTGAGAGGCCGCGGATCATAATGTTGAAGGAGAAGTCATTTGGAGAGGGGATTTGGGAGAAGAGGATGGAGGAGTAGGAGAAGGTTTGGAGGTCGACGAGCTTGCAGAGGAGATGGTTATGACAATGGAGAGAGGAGACGAGCATCTGAGTGTGGATTTGCTTGATAGATTCTAGGGTTTTGGATTGTTTGAGAAGAGAGAGGAGAAAGGCTGGAGATGCATAAGGTTTCGGTTTGAGCATTTGAGCTCGAATGGCGGGAAGGTGAGGACTGTAACTTCTCCGAGCGTTTATTCACTAGCCTAAAGCCTTTGCTATTAGAATAAAGGAAGTTTTACATACATACCCCTCCATTTCAATGTATTTATTTAATTTTTACATATGAATTTGTTATGTACATAAATTTTCCTCTATATATATATATATTAAACATTTATATTTACATAAATGATAAAGTTTTTCTTAGAAGTCAATCTTTTTATTGATGAATATTGTATATGTTTCAAATTTTATACACATGATTTTAACAATTGATTGAAGGTTCGCATAAGACCATCCTAAATATATCAAATGAGAGAATTCAAAAATTGGTCCCATAAGCTCCCGATGTATACGACTATCAAACATCAACACCCACCATCAACATTGTGGTTGAAACTATGTTGTTGCCGCCAAGATGTTATATTCATGAAGGCCGCATTACATTGACATCACAGCTGACACTTATCATTGTCAATAATGCAGATGCACATCGTCCTTGTTATAACTTGTAGTCATTAATGTGATGTCTCGGCCCATCAATAATGACAATAATATTTTCGCCATTTGGGTAGCACATATCATCAACATTAAGGTCAATGTGCACCATGCATGTCTTCATTATGTTGTATATATGCTACCAAATGATAAAAATATGGTGAGTTAAGTTTTGTGACTTGCTTCTTTAAATTTCATGACAAAATTGATTTCTTATGGGCCATTTGATCATTTGAATGTACGAAGCTTAGGTGTTATAAATGGCATGTATGTAAATATTCTTATATAAATTGTAAATAATAGCATAATTAATAAAGAGAAAACATTTGAACCATGATAGATTTTATATAATTTGAAATTGCTTTCAAAATAATGTGATATAAAATTTAACTAATTAGCCATATGTTATATAAAACTTACCCTCTTCTCATCCAAATAAAAGGAAAAATCCTGAACTGGATCACTTTAACAAACTAGCAGTCTTTACAGCGAACTGCTAAGCATCATGGGGTATAATCTTCTTTCAGAGGCAATTTAACAAACGCATGGCAGGCCAAAGTTGGAAATAGCACTAAATACATCAATATAATAATAACGTTATAGGCTTATCCATTCTAAAGGTCCATCTGGTATGGTTGTAATATTTGTAGCAGAAATTGTAAAATCCTTAAGAAAAAAAAAATACTTTTTTTTTTAAGTCAGCATCGGATTTCAAGTATCAAAACTTAAAAGTTCAATAAAATAGTTCTGAATCTGGTACATGTTTCTCACACTCATGGAAAGAAAGATCAATATTCAATACAAGAAGAGAAAAAAATGCAAAATAAAAAAAAAAATCAATAATTTCAATTATCAAAACTTAAAAAATCACATCTGAATCATCTCAGGGCTCATTTATTTGCTTCAGTTAAAAAAAAAATGCTTTTGCAATACTGAATTTGTTAAACTCCATTACCAGATCTTCTGATTTCTACTCTAAAATCACTTTCAAACTCCCTCAAAACACAACAAACCTGTAAGTAACCGAATGAGACCTTTGCTAGCTTTGATTCTAATAAAGAACCTTGGTGAGCCGTGTGGTAATGCAGAATATAACAAAATATGACCCCCTCTGCCTTCTACTTTCAATATCTTAATAGGTGGATGAGTAAAATAGATCCACCAAATCCATGGTTAAGAATCTTTGAGGAAATCTGCACAGCTTTGGCTGTTATTGCTTGAATTTATCCAGAAGCAGAACTTCCTTCCATGCTTCGTAGAACATCCAAGTAATGCCAGATGAGGGCATGACCTTCAAACAGCTCGCCCCCCAGCCTCTGTAGAGCCCGAGAAAGCCCACCTCCCGAACAACCTCGGTGAGTGCAGCCGCCATGTTGGGCGGGCATTTTCCCTGCATTTTTCCGATCATGAGCCGTTTTCTCGCGACTTCTAGAGGGAAGCTGATGGTGCTCGCCGTCAAGCCTAAATGGAGGAATAAATTAGAGAAATAAATTAGGATTATATATATATATATATATATATATATATATATATTAGAGCCTATGAATCATCACACCTGACTTGCTAATAAATAAGGTATCTCTAAAATGAACAATAAGCAGTGAAAATGATCTCATAATCAGAATCAAACTCCATAGAGATCCAAACAATAAAACTCCATAGGGATCCAAACAATAAAACATCCACAACACCAATTTCATGTGCTAATGCCAAATAAAATGCACCCAAGAGCCATGACCCGCATAGTCAGAATTCAAATTCATCCGTCTCTTATTTTTAGGAGCGTTTATATACATACCACACATTTTTTTCTAATTTACATATCTACCACATAAACATTGATATTTACATACATGCCAGTCAAATTTTTAACATCACATTAAAAATACCCCCATCAGTATCTTTTTTTTTAAAGTGAAATACACCTTTTCATGCAGAGATTTATGAAATGAAGGTGTTATAAATGTAAATATCAAACTTAGGGTGTTAGATATATAAATACATAAAAATTGTGTGGTATGCATGTAAATTTCCCTTTTTATATGAATAATTTTGAAACCACTGCTCAATAAATTTTGCATCGTCAAGTGGTTCAGAATGCTTCATAACTTCTATTTGTAAGAAATATCTTCAAAGGACCACAAACTTTATACCAATGCTTTCACCATGAACTTCAATTAACATTATAGATCAGAAAGTACGCATGTGACCGCGAAAGTTACATTCTGCGGTTCTATAAAGCATAAAAGAAATGATTTTATTCAAGATTGTAGCATGAATTTACAGGTTTGTCAAGAAACTTCATTAAAAGAAAGGATTACGAAGGAATAGATTCATATTAAAAGTTCAGGTTTTGGGACTGTTTGGAAAAGCTAGGTTCTATTGTGTTTTATTGTACAATATAAGCAGGGCTCTATTGTGTTGCTGATAAAAGTAAATGTCTATTATGTATTTAAATATCTAACACCTAAATTTTCATAATTACATTTATAATACTCAAAATTTTGACATCATCTCAAAAATACCTGTTGCTAACTTTTAAAACTGAAATACACGTTTTTATGATAGGTTTATGACACCAAAGTGTTAAAAAGTATAAATATCAAACATTGGGGATTAGATATGTAAATACATAAAAATTGTGTGGTATATGTATGTGAATTTCCCTTGTAAAAATCATATTAAAATTACTCTCTCAAATGTTACATGACTCGCAATTTTTTGGAAAAAAAAAATTGCCATGACACTGGTATGAATTGATAGAATGCTGCTTTCAGTTTTCATATAGCTATACTTTTTACTCACAGTTGTTACAACAAATACCTTAATACTTCAAGAAAGCAAAGGCAGATAGACAATCAGAGCCATAGATTGCATTAAGTGTTACCATGAATTAAAGTAAAGTCACAACTTTGGCTATAGGAACATATTGTGGAAAGATTTGCCGCTCCAAGTACCATAAAAAACTTTTTGTAAAGATGCTTATAAAATTATAGGGGCAAAGAAAATATTTCTTTGAAAATTAGTGTGAGCATTATAAATATGATCCTTTAAAAAAATGTAGACCAATAATTTTTTTATAGTTATCACACATTAACATATTATGCGGTTAAAAAGAGCTTCCTACCACACAATCTTTTGCAAAGAAACAAAAAAACTGCAACCAAATGTAGATGAAGTAATAGTATCCAAGCATTGGAAAAACTGCCCCAAATAAACCATAATTCAATAAACTAGCTTAACAGTTATCGATATATGAACAAAAAACTAAAGATAAAATCACACCTGAAACAGCCCCAATCAATAGTAGCTCGGGACGGTTCAGATTCTTTTTCTTCTTTGACCGACAATATGATGTCTTTATTTTCTCATACATGAAATAGTAACACGTGCTGTAAGGAAGCATGCCGACAAGGGTTGGAAATATGCCTGCGTATAAGCCCCTAACACCATCATCTCTGTATATTCTACTGAAGGCAAGGCTAATGGATGGGTAGATCTCTTGATTCACAGTTAAACGATCCTGTTAGCATAAAATTGTGATCAGAGAACAGCATAATCTGGCATAGAGTTCTTGTGAGAAATTCTTTGATTAGTCAAAATAGGAATTAACACTTAAGATAATTGACATGAACAAGTCTAGTAAGTGCTTGACAAATTTTAGTCATTTAAGTCATATCAGGGATAAAGAAAATTGCTCTGATAAAATTGAGCCTAGTGACCGCTAATCTTAAGTTTCGAATAAAAATATTAATTTTATTCCAATTATCTAGGATTAATTTTACGAGACCACATTCTATATTCATGGTCATTGATTGTTGCATTATGTTCAAATTCTGCACAAATATTTTATAAAAGTTTTATTAAAATGTTACATATAGCCCTCGTCCATATCCTTGCACACTAGTTTAATCTACTGGCATTAAGTTTAATTTTTGCCAAGTATTATATAGTACAAATTACCCTAGTTAATTTTATGTTGTCGTACATTTTGTCGATAATGCACAAGTATGTTTCATGCAATGGAAATGTTAGTGGGTAGAGTTTGATGGTGATTATTTTTATTTTATGTAAGAAGATGTAAGGAAACCCAATAGAAATAATATGAGGCTTGAAAGGCTTTTACAAAGTGTAGGTTCAAATGTAGCTATGATCTATCAGGATATAGTGGGATTTAAAGTAAGTTTTAAATTGCCGATTTTGTGAGGAGGTTAAGAGGGATTTATATGCCAAGATATAACGGGTGAAAGTACACTTCACAAATCGGAGATTAGGAACAAAGCCATGGAGTTATTTAGGGTATTTATGTGGAGGTTTTGGTGAGGACAGTGAGAAGAAGGTTAGTTAGCTGTGCTTGGACAAATTTTGAGTAGCTTGGTTATTTAAGAATTGGTGTAATTGTGCAAAAAATTAGAGAAGCTCCACAACACTTAAAAGAGATTTGTTGATGAGAACAATAGAAATATTATGCAAATAAGATAAAACATAAGTATTAAACTTCTCAAAAATTAAGGAAATCCAGGATCAACAAATCAAGGCTAATGGTTTAGCCACTAAGCTTTTTCTAAGGAGGATGACAAGACTTCTCCAAAAGATTTCCATTTCATTTAATATATTTTCCTTATAGATTTCATAATATTAAAAAGCATTGCACATAAAGAAAAAATCAAAAAAAAAAAAATAGTCAAATTATCATAACTAAATTTTAGCCACTATTTATTATTTTCCAACTCCAATTTTTAACTCTATTAAATGACATTGTAGAAAGATGAAACTACCCTCTGAAATTCTCATAAAGATAGTTGGTTGTACTTGCTTTGACTTAGACTTTAATGACTTGGCAAAGTGAAGTGACAATGATAAAATGACATATAGATTTAACTCCAGTAATTTTGCATTATGAACTCCACCTGAATAATAATTCTAGCTCAAATTACATTTTTCACATTTAGCATTCTTACATTGCAAATACTATTCACGTAAATTCAAATTAAAAATAATTTTAAAAAAATGAAATATTGTAAAATGTAAGAGAACTAATGTCTACTGATAGCCATAGATCTAGTGATTGGTCTATATTAAACCGATCTTAGATCATTATTATAGCTCATAGCAATGCACAATTCTTATATTATTGGCATATCAAGGTACAAAAAAAAAATAGTGAGTATTATGAGCGCCTTTTGTGTTCTATGTGGGCTATTGAATGCACTATTTTGTTTGGTTTGGTTTTTTAACTATGTTTAATTGTTTTTATTTAAATGCTTTAGCCTAGGGATTTAATCACAGGTTATTTAGTTTACATGTAAAATAGGGCCTTTATGCAGACATAGAACTATTGCGCATCATTATCTGATGACATATAATGTTAACAAATGGTTAACGACAAACTTAGATAATAAAACAGAAGAAGAATATGAATTACTGTTTGGTGAGAGATTTTACATGTTTGTCTCATTGTTAGGAGTTAGTGCTGCCTATGAAAAAGAAAAATATAAGATTTGAGATTAATCTAAGGCAAAAGAAAATGAATCTTCATTTAAGCTAGTATGTTTGCAAATAAACATGAAAATGATGAAAATGTTGAAGAAGACTAAGATTCATAAGATGATAATGATGGAGGTGAAGCTTGAAGGTCAATGATGATAATAATTATATGAGTGTTTTTTTTATGAACAAAAGACTTGCAAACAAACTATTTCTTATGTTTGGGCCTAAATTCCAAAATTTGTTATTACAATCATGATAATTTTATTTGCAAATATAATTGCTTTCTCTCACATAGAAATTTATTTTTCAATCCAAATGTTGTTTGTTAGCCCCATATATATTAATGCAAGCATATTTCGATTTATGAAACATTTATAGTGTTTTTCCATTTAGGATATTTCCCTATATTGTTGAGCTAACTAATAATTTAATCATTTCGTTTTTAGTTTGGCAATTTTCAAATGCCATGCGGCATGCTATGCACTATTGGGTTCCAAAAGACTCCTTCACCATAGTATGTTATTCGTTATTGACAAAATGTTCCCAGCATTATTCTAATATATTCATTCCTCATTATATCATTCATAATTTGGCCACAAACAATTTCAATATTAGTGATTTTTCGCCACCTAATATTTAAATTCATATAATATACATGACCCAATTACAGAATTCTCAGAACTTATCTTTAATCTCCGTAACATTCTCCTACAGCATGATACTCCTTGAGTAAAACAATATCCTAGAGAAAAATAAATCTACAGAAAGTCATGCTAGATCAGCAAGCAGAAACACCATCTTGCTAGTGTACAATGACAGCATCTAAAGGAAATTATTTAAGCAAAAACAACCTAAAGGTACCCTAGCTTTAGGTACGATAATATGGATCTAAGAAAAAACCATGTAATAAGTTTATTCTTTTTGCTGAAGAATTCAAATAAGGAAACAGATACATGCAGTATAAATTAAAGGAAGGTTTACATGCATACCACAACTCAATTACTACGTAAGTATGTAATTACATATCTAACGCTTAAACTTCAATTTTGACATACCACCTCACCTATGCATGAAAAGGTGTACTTCACTTTTTAAACATAAAATGGTGGTTTTTTTTTTTTAATGTGATATCAAAGATTTTAGTGTTATAAATGTAAAAAAGCAAAATTCAGATATTATATATGAAAATTCATAAGAATTGAATGGTATTCATGTAAATGCCACTAAACTAAATAGTCAGGCTTAAGAAAAATGCCAATTCTTCTGTCTTCACAACTGAAGAATCATGCAAGAATAGCAAGGAGGATCAATTACTGTAACATAAACATCAAAGAATTTTAACTTCCATATTACTGTAAAATTAAAATACCAGCTCATGTATCAAAAGTGATTTTTTCCTATTTTAACTATCAGTAGGAGCATTCTAAAAATTTCTACCTTAATTACTTCAAGAGGGTGGCAAACAACTGTGCTCACAATACCAGCCGCAGCACCACCAACAGCAATAGGAGAGAGCCATGAGAACGACAGATCCATCTTTATACTGCCAACTTGCAACTTTGGATTTCCCTCATCTCTCCATTTCTCTTGTGCCGATGTTAACATTCGCTTAACACTTTCAAAAGTCGCGAGTTCAATTGCCTGGGTTGGTACTATTCGCACCATGTTGATCGTGTTTCCAGCCCAAAGGCCTTGCCAACCATTCTCTTCAATGATCTGGAGAAAACTGCCGGTGATGTGTTTGGATCCAACTCCAACGATCATTCGTGTCCTGAAATTGCCATCCATGCAAACTATAACACAAAAATGCAAATTGTAATGATGAAAGCGAAAAAAATCAAAGTTCGCATACAACACCGCTGGTCACAAGGATATGATGGCAGGATAAATTAATTGCCACTAATACCATACAACTGAAAATTGTCTAAAATTCACAAAGCCTAAGGGCTCCTTTGGCATCACTTTTACCTTTTTGTTTTCTCATTTTTTTAAAATATATTTGGCTAATTTAAAATGCTTTTATTTTTATTTTTAAAATAAATCAACTTACTTTTAAATATACTGAAAAAACAGCTAAGAGATGTAACTACCTAAACCAAGCATGTTTAAATTTAAATCAAAACATAAATAAAACAAAAAATAAAAGTGGCCCCAAACGGCTCCAAAGATAAAGGCATATTAAGGGCTGATACATTTTCAATTGACATCATGAGCAGATAAAGCAAAAAAAAAAAGAAGAAGAAAAAAATAGCAAGTAAGCCTAAATTATATGATAAAAATATTAGAAACTCAAAATCTGTCAAATGATGAATTTAAATGCCATGATTTTGAATTTAAAATTGCAAAAACTTTTCAAACGTGAAAGGAATTTATCAATAAGTTACTCTTGCATAACATGGTCCAATTTTGAGGTTAGAACAGTTTGTTTGGTGCTTCAATTCATCAAGCTGGGAAGAAGACAGGACCACATTTTTACAATCTTCAATTTCGCGAGGACTGCAATTTCTTTGCAGCAAAATAATTCAACGAAAAAGAGGATCTTAACTTTTGTTGAGTACCAAACACGGCTGTGAGAGTCAAATATTTTGAACTTATGCATGTATAAAAAGTAGTAATAAGAATTGAAAAAAGTTTAACTCAACTCCCCTACAACCTTTCATTGAAAACCAAATACAACTATTTTTAGAGTTAATTTCTAGATTAGTTGATCAATAAGATGCAGAGCACTCCATTCGATCCTTCTAAATTTGGAAGAACAAACCATGCCCGACACATGGAAAAGCATAATTACATAGAACTTTCTAGAAGAACAAACCATTTTCCCCACTAGCTTCCCTGCAGGCTCTCCTACAATTGTTTTCCCTGCAGGTTTCAGACGTTGATCCTTACTGCCAGATCTTTCAACCGCTAGACCTCCCGATCTCCTTCCAGGACCGACAAATCATCTACACATAGTCAAACCTATCCCCTAAAGCCTCTCCCGCCACTAGAACTTCTTGCAAACCTACCTGTTGTCGACTGGACCTCCTACCAGAACCGTCAAACATAATCATGCGGCTGGTTCTCTCTCCTATAGCCTTTCACCCCGTCGGACCTCCCTTCTGCAAGTTTTCCCGTCGCCAAATCTACCTATGCAGAATTTCCCTTGCAGATTTCAGGCAACTGGACCTCTTCCCTATAGGTCCCTAACAGCCGAAAATCATCTTCGTCTGCTGGAAAACTTCCCTACACACCTTACTGACATCTTCTTGCTAGCCGCTAATTCCTAAGTCCTGTAGCAGACAGTGAGGCGTCCTCCATAATTTCAAATGCATGAATTACGGAAACGAAGAGAAGCTTGTTATAGAGGAGTTCATTTTTGGTTTCTTTCAAAACAACTTGAGAAAGATTATTACAGATGCAAGACTGAATTTATCATGGAATAGAATCCCAGCAGCCGGCCTACATGCCCTTCTCCGTCGGTTTCTTCCCTGCTGCCCAAAAACTCCATGCAGGTTCTTTGTTCTTCCTTTGCCACCGGAACTCTCTTTGCAACCGGAAATATCATGTTGCATGCCCTCCTCACTACAGAGCATCTTCCTCTCAGAGTTTTTTCCTGCAACAGGCCCTCCGGAGTTTTTTCTGCAGCAAGCCCTCTTCCGAAACTTTTCCTGCAACAAGCCCTCCTCTGAAGTTTTTTTCTTGCATCAGCCCCTCATCTAAAATCTTTCCTGCAGCAGGCCCTCCTTCGCAATCTTTTCAGCAGCAGGCCCTCCTCCGCAATCTTTTCAGCAGCAGGCCCTCCTACGAAATCTTTTCAGCAGCAAGCCCTCCTCCGGAGCTTTTCCTACAATAAGACCTCCCCCAAAATCTTTCCTGCAGCAAAACCCTAGAGTTTTTCCTGCGACAAGCTCTCTTCTAAAGCTTTTCCCTAGAGTTGGCACTCCTCTGAAGTTTTTCTTTGCAGACCATGCTCTACAGTTTTTCTTGTAGCTTGTCTACTTCCTTGCAAACTTGCCTGCAACATAACTTTAAGAGTCTTCTGTCTACCCACAAACACTGCAGAAACTGCATTGAAAAATAACCACAGTCAACTAAAAATATCTCTAATTGCTCTAAGATTGATTATCAAGTATAGGATAAAGACTTCAAGTTCTATCTCACAAAGAATATTTCTCATCCATTGTTTCAAATCCAAATTAAACATGGTTGTCAATCATGTTTCAACTTGAGGGAAAGTGTTAGAAGTTATATTAGGAAATAATTTATTCTTATTAAAAGTTATAAGGATTAGATTTATTTTCATATATCGGATTTATTTATTCTCTTATTTTAGATTTATTTCCTTGAATATTTTAGGCTTTCCTATTTTATGTTGTTTTCTTTATCTCCAAGTAATTATTATGAATTAATTAATTAGAAATATAGGTGTTGTATATTTTATTTCATGTTATTTCATTTTTTTGTCTTTCCTATTCTAGGAATCATATGAGGAAGAATTCTGGTGGGCTTGTTGCAGGAAAAGCTCTGGAGGAAAGCCAGATACGGGAAAAAGCTTCGGAGGAGGGTCAGATAAAGGAAAAAAACTTCAGATGAGGGCCTGATGCAAAAAAGCCATCGGAGAACCTGCTGCATGAAAAATTCTGGTGGAGGCTCTACTGCATGAAAAGCTTCGAAGGGGGGTCTGATACAGGAAAAAACTCTAGAGAAGGGTCTGCTGCAGAAAAAAGTAATGAAGGAGGTCTGCTGTAGAAAAGCTTCGGGTAGGCCTGTTGCAGGAAAAGCACTGGAGGAGTGCCTGTTGCACGGAAAATTTCGAAGGAAGGTCGGTTGTAGGGTAAGTTCTGGTGGTAAGGAGGACAGAGAAAGGCCAACACATGTAATAGCTCATAGGGATCAAGCATGAATGGTGGTAAGAGAAGCGAGTGGAACCAAAGGAACAGAGGGTTCCTCGATAGTAGGTGATGGGGGGAACATCCACAAGAGTAGAGTATGGAACAATGTCCCAGAACTCTAGCTTCCCCTCACTAGAGCCCGAGTTAGGAAAGTAGGGAACGCTTTCAAAAAAAAAAAGAAAAATTAGCACTCACATAGACCTTATTTATGGTAGCATCAAAGTACTAATACCCCTTTTGAGTGGCAGAGTATCCGAGGAAAACACATTTTATAAACCTAGAATCAAGTTTACTCCGATTTGATGTCGTGTTTCGAACAAAAATTGTGTGCCCAAAAATTTTGGGATCTAACCCCATTATTAGAAAAGCACGATCTCAAGATGGCTAAAAGGGTACGAAAGTTGTTAATTTTTTAGAGAACTCTATTGATGAGATAAATGGCGGTAAGAATGACATTATTTCAGAAACATTTTGAAACATTTGAGTGAAACCTAATGGAGCTAGTAACGTCGAGGAGAAATCAGTTTTTCCTCTTGGCTCTCCCAGTTTTTTTAGAATTGTTGGTACACAATCTATGATGGAGGATGCCCTTACTTACCAAGAATCTCCTAATATAGAGTTGAAAAATTCACAACCATTGTCAGTCTGAATGACTTGAACAGAAGTTTTGAATTAGGTAAAACTGAATGTGTGAAAGTTTTTGAAAGTGACAACTTCAAATTTATCTTTTAAAATATAAACACACGTCATTCGAGTGTGGTTATCAATCAAAATAAGAAATCATCGTTTCGGTATAGCAAGGAGTGCGAGAAGCTCCCCATAAGTCATTTTAAATAAGAGAGAAAATAACAACAAATGTGTGATTGTAGGGTGGGTAAAAAACACAATGAAATTTAGCTAACTGAAAGGTTTTACAATTGAATTTAAAAGAATTTTTATTAGTAAACATCGAAGGATATAATTGTTTTAAATACTGGAAACTAAGATGAACCAAACAGTGTAATAACATAATAAAGCATTCAGTAGACTAAGATAAACTGCAACTACTAGGTGGAGTGTTTTTGTTCTTTGTTCTTTTCTCTTGGAAGTAGAGTCCGCCTACTCGCTTAGCAGTTCTAATCAGCCTCCCCGAATGACGACCCTGAAAGACACAAACATCACAGGGGAAAAACAACTCAATCAATATCACGTGTCTAACTTACTGATAGATAAAAAGTTACACTTCGGCAAAAGTACATGTAACACAGATTCTAGAGTTATATCTGTTATTAAAACAACAAATCATTTACTATCAATGGAACTTTGGAACCCATCCGCAATTTTAACAGTATTTTTCTTTGAGCAAGGAAAGTATGTCGAGAAGGTTTAATAGCTTCCAGTCATGTAGTCCATGGCACCTGAATTAATGATCCATGGACTATAAATGACAAAATAAATGTGTGTCAAAGGATTAATAACTTGACGAATGTGAGAGGTTGACAGACAGGAAAAGAGCGAACTGGATCCAAACAGCTTGATTAAGTGTTTCATTTAATTTTTAAGAGAATTGGAGGATTATGAATTGTTCTGGATAGAGCCTAGTTGTACCATGTTGGATTCAAATCTCGTAGTGAGACCCTTAATAATCGAAGATTTTGTTGAAGATTTGGATGCAAGTTTCCCATGAAGCTTCCAACACTTATTATGAGCGTGGTTGGGTTTGTGATAGTAATTACAAGTGGGGTGACCAACCCGAGGTTGAACACTATTAGAATCCAAGGCGAATGCTTCGACAGACCGAGTGAAAGTACCAAGCATGACAAGTCTCCGGCTCTCTTCGAGATGAATCTTAGTAAAAGCAGCACAAGTAAAGGAACAGGAACCTGGCCAAGAATACAGCCCCAAAATTTGTCAAGATCTTTGTTAAGGTCTGCCAAAAATTGGAACATGCGATCATTTTCTATAAATTTCTAGAAGAGAGATAGGTAAGTCGAAGATTCTAAAGTGTAGTCATAATACAAGTCGCATTTCATCCATAACGCAACCAGATAATTGTAGTATTGGGTCATGGTCTTAGATCCTTGTTCTGTCTCATTGATTTTTTTAGATGCCTCATAAAGTTGGCTAGAATTCCCTACATCTGAGTAGATATCACAGACTGTTGCCCAGAGGGCACTTGCGGAATTAACTCATAGGATCGGCCAATAAATTACTCCATAGAGTTGATCAGCCACGACATGACTGAAGAATTCTCCACTTCCCAAGCTTCATATGTTGATCAGTCCTTGAAGGTTCACAAAGCTCAACAGTGAGATGATCGAATCTCCCATGCCCGTCGATGAACAAGGACACGGATTGAGACCATTCGAAAAAGTTATCATCGTTAGTTTAGGGTTTCTAATCAAGAAGTTCATGTTATTTTCTTGTCTTTCGTTCTGCAAAGAAACGGGGATTGAAATTAATTCATCGGTGGAATCAAGAACATCTTCTGATGACGGCAATGCTGGAAAAGCCCGTCGTGACTCCGATTGAGCCAAACAAGATGTTAGTTTGTCGAGACATCGTAAAGTTCCAACTGCTGTAGGAATGGCCTCTGGAAGGGTTTCATGTTGGACTTGATCGGCTGGAAGAAGGTTCCAAGAGAGGCTCTGACAAACCTGTGGGAGAGTAAGTCTCCTTTTCCACCAGGAAGTTTCCTTAACAGACGACGATTAGAACAATGAAGGATGTGGCCTGGAGCAGACAGCAGGATCTAGAGCAGGAAGTTTACGAAGCGGTCCTTAGCAGACAGCGGGTTCTGAAGCAAACGGCGGGATTAGCTCCATGGAGTAAATCTGAAGCAGGAGGGATCTAGAGCAGGCCTTGCCGGATGAGGAGTTGAACAGGTCAGTCGGCAGCAGCAAGGTTAAGACCATGGCTTTGATAGCATGTTATGATAGAACCAGGATAAATTTTATTGATGCAAAGAGAGGTATAAATACCCATTACAGGATCTACTAGCAAGAAAATAAATAAAAACATAATAAAGGGAAAATTAAAAGTAAATAAAAGCAAATCAAAGCAATTAATACAGAATTTTGCATATTAATATTATAATACTCTAATAAATTTCTTGATATGAAAATAGAGTATAAATACTCTAACATGAATCCTAGAATAGAAAATACAAGAAAAAAAAGATGTAACACATATATCATCAATTAATTAATTCATAATAATTAGTTGGAGATAAAGAACAAGAAATAAAGTAGGAAAGTCTAAAAATCAAATCCAAGGAAATAAATACAATACTCATAACTTTTAACAAGAATAAATTATTTTCTAATATAACTTCTAACACATAGGAAGAAAATTATGTATTATTAAGTATAAATTCACTATAGTTCATGCAACTTTGCTTGCTTCAAGGAAAGGAGTCATGAAAGAGCAACGCAAGTCCTATCTTAAAGATGAAGTAAAACAAATTCGCAAAATTCCCAAATAAATATACATGAAATAAAATATTAGCACATTTTCCCATCGTGTAAGCTAAAGCTAGCAGTTATCGTTCTGAAGTATCATTTTTTAACAAACAACTCAGCAAGGGAAACTATTTACATGGGAAGATGGTCTTACTGAATTATTGTTGCAATTCTCCATGACAAGTGAAAGTGAATTTCTTTGAGTAGACATCATACATATTGAAAACAATTAAAGAGTTAGCAATTATTATGACTTTTTACGGCTTAAAATATCTATAAAAAAATATTGAGAATGAATGACAAACCTAACAACCTCAAGATTTGTAAAAATGAATACATATAAAATAGGGAACTAGATATTGAAGACTTGTTCACAGATAGAGTAACATAATTTGAGAATAAAAGCTTGTTTAATCACAGTGAACAGCTGACGCGAGGCTATTAGGAGACCCGAGACCGGTTCGATCATAAAGGTCAATTAGCCCTCCTCTAGAGCTAGGGTTGTCGCCCACTCCCAATAGCAGCAAGGGTATTTTTGTCTGTTTGTTTTTATTAGGTTTAGGTCATCCATTGATAATAAACATGTCGTTTATTGTATTATGAGTATATGGTTCAATTGAGTTTTGTGAGGGACTGTGCCCCCTTTATGGTTCTTGGATGGGGACAAATTTATACTCACAACATCGGGTGATAACAACTGCATCCCTCCGTTGTTGGTGATGGCATCCCAAGTCTCCTTCTTTCGTCAATCCTTCAATTGGTAATTTTTACATCCCAATCTTTTATTTGATTAACGCATCTCATCTTTATTCTGGTTTTTTTTTCCCGTCTCGGATTATTTTCTTGCTTGTTCTTGTTGAATCTTCTTCAACCACCCTTCTCCGGTATCATTTTGCCTCAGATCTAGCCTAACCTTGATTTCATCCTATGGTTACCAAAATCCTCCCAAACTTAAATCCACCAAACCATAACAAGATTTTGACCTAACCTAAATCTCCTTTACTGATTTTTAAAATCAACAACCCTAAATAACTTTTATACTGTATATTAGTCTCATGCACCCTCTTTCACCTCCCAAACCCAAACTCACAAAACCATAGCAAAATCTTTACCTAAATTTAATTCTCCATTGCTTATTTCAAAATCAACAACCCTAAATAATTTTTGCACCAAAAATTCGTCTCATACACCACCTTACCTAAACTCTAACCAAGCCCCCAAGAATAAAACAGAAGTCAAAGGCCTCCAATTCCGAGAGGTTACAGCAACTCCGCCACCTTCAACGTGGTCGACCTGATGTTATACCAAGAGGAGTCAAAAGCATGTACTGATGAGGTCAAAAGCGTTGACAGATGAGGTCAAAAGCTCCACCAACCATGGTAGATTGACGCGGAGCTGGGAGGGGCCCCAGACTGGTTCGATCCAAGTGGAGGAGGGCAGGTCGGCCCCCTATCTAGAGCTATGGTTGTCACATACTCCTAATAGCAGCAAAGGTATTTTTGTCAGTTTACTTTTATTAAATTTAGGTCATTTATTGATTAAAAATATGTAAATGTTTATTGTATTAGAGGACTTTGGTTCATTTGAGTTTTGTGAGGGCCTGTGTTTCATTTGCAGTTCTCGGATGGGGAGGAGTCTATATCCACGGTGTTGGGTGGTCACAATTGGACCCCTTTGTTGTTAGTAGTGACTTCTCGGGTCTCCTTCATAGATCCTTCGAGCGGTGATTTTTGTATCATCATCGGTTAAGAGATTAGGAACCATTTGCATCATGTATCTTTTATTTGATTAGTGAATCTAGTTATTTTTTTCATGCCTCAATTTACTTTCTTGGTCGTTCTTGTTGAATTTCGACCAACAATAGTATTTCAGACTAATGACACATCTTTAATAGCAAAGGAACAAGTTTAAAACTAGAATTATCTATCAAGTAAAGAGCCAAAATAGGCCTCCGACTATTTATATGGGGTCATTTTACTTCCAAAATTTATAAATGTGTTAAATTCAACCTATAATTTTAAATGGGGGTTGAAATAATCCTCCATAGGGGCTATTTCAGCCCATATTAAAATAATATCGGGGCTAAATTGATGCTTTTATTGACTCTCGGACTAAAATGATCCAATCTAAACAGTCAGGGTACACTTTTAGTACATCACTCATTATCTAGTAAAAGAATTCAAACTTTAAGAAAAAGAAGCAAAGCACACCTGATGGTCTCCAAAGGAGCCAAAACAGCTTTAGTCATGGCACCAGCTAATGCACCACTGAGGAACTCTCCCACTTCTCTACTTCTAACAAGATTCTGCAACAAAAAATAAATAAATGATGAATTATTAGGAGGAAAAAACAATCCTCAACAGTGAATACTTGCATTTGACAATTCTGAACAAAAAAACGAGTCATTTTAAGCTTTTGAAGTTTGGCCGACATTTGTTCTTTCAATCAGTCATTTGCATTATTTGGGATTAGGGGAAAGTGGAATGTGGAGTTAAGGGTTAAGGGTGGAACAGTATCTTGCAGCCAAAAGAAAGAGAACCACGGGAAACTGTCCCAGACATGAAGAACTATATCTAGACTAATAACATACGAAGCCTCCATTTGCCAGATCATCCATCCAATTAATAACGAAATATTTGTTCCGAACCAGTTCCCATGATATTCATTGGACAACAATAGAGAACATGTTCATAGAATCGTTATAAGAAGAAGAAGACGAAGAAACACGAACCCTCAGGACTAGGCCAACGTCAGGCAGCCGCAATTGGACAGCTGCGGGGGAAGCAGCGACACCCTTGACGACCTCTATCTCTTTGCTCATCGCCATCTCCTCCCCTAATGCATCATCCTGCACCCAGAACACCTTTCGCTTCGACGAATCTGGTTCAAACCCCATGTATCAGCTATCCCAATTTCTATTTTTAGAAACAATCACATGATTCTGACACAGAATGATCAGAAACATGAAGAAAGCTCAAATACAACATGACAATATTTGGCATTTTCGTTGTTTCTTTCTTGCCTGGTAAAAGTATTGCACCTCTTCAACACTTCAAGATAGTCACGACTCTCCGCGTCCTCTCTCTCTCTCTCTCCTATATTATATAACAAAGCATAGATTTGTCGCTTCCTCTGGCGCGCCTGTCGTGCCCTTCTCGGTCCTCGCCTTCAAGTGGGAATTTTGAACGCAGAAATCCTCTGCAAGTGCCATTAGAAGGGGACCAACAGGAAGATTCGTGACATGCGTCCCCGATTGAGGCGAACCCTAAAGCAACTTCTTTCATGGCCTCCAGTTTGACCTCCCCTGTTGCCCTCGTACAGCGGATTACAATACTGCCCTACATTCAATTCAACTTCTCTACATTAACTACAGTGACATGAGCTGGATTTTCTTTATTTATGAAGGACATAGCCTTATCTACTTTGTTGAATAAAGTTAAAACTTAATATTATTTTTTTTTAGGTATTTATATGTACTTCATTCAATTCCTATGTATTTATATATCTAATATTTTAACTTTACATGTTATATTTTTCACCACATAAAGTTTTCAAATCATTAGTGTTGTAATTTGTGAATGAACAAATGCACTTACTGAACAGCTCAAACTCAACTAGATTAATATTTGATCATATTTGTTAAAATAATAATTGTTGAATCCAATTTTTTCGTATGAGGCATGCCTAGATCTGAGTGGTAGGAATCTTGATAGAGAGAAAGAAAGAGACTTAAAAGTGACAACAAATGAAATGACAAGTATAAACTTATCTCGTAAATGCAAACTAGGGTATCACTGGCCTCTTTGACCCCTTTTATATATCAAAAATAAGAGTTACATTAATAAGGAGAGAGGGTTCTCCCTAAATGAGCAGTTTGCCACCAACAAATTTTCATCATCTTTCACAAATCTTGATGCATTGCACGGGTCTCAAGGTAGTTTTTTTAAGTAAGAAACGTTTAAATTTTGATTAAAAGTCATAAAGAACTTCATTATCAACCAACTCATAATCAAACTGATTGGCTCGACCAGACAGACCTAACAGTATAAATATCAGCCCAATCTGAGTTGAAGCAGACCCACATCAAGTCATTTAACTACTTTTAAAAGCTTTCCAAACATAATTGCAGGGTCAGACAAATCTCAAATATAAAATGCTTACATTCAAATCAAGTTTCTTGACTAGACGAATCTAACGAGCCTAAAATCGCTAAATTATGACATCATTAAGGCAATCAAATGTCCATCAAACATTGTCCAATCAAGGGGATCCCTCCGGGCAATCCAATTAAGAGTGTTTTGGATTTCTGCCTAATTTGTAATTTGAACTCTATAAATAGAGTCCCAAACCCCCGATGAAGGGCAACGTGGATCCGAGGGCAAGTGCACGTTCAAATTTTGCTGAAGATAGAGCTACAGCCCTGCACCATGCAATACATATTTGACGAACTCTGCTTGCTATTGACGCCTCTGGCCTCCTCCATTGTTTCTTCTTCTGGTCATCACCTCAAATTCTGACCGCCATTGTCGCCGCCTTTGCCTCATATCACTGCTCCATTCGACCCACTCCGTCGGGCGCTACCTTTAGTTGTCACAGCTGCTTCTGGTTGTCGTCTCTTCCAGTTGACGCATTTTATGGCAGTTGTCGCTTCTACTGGTTGCCACTTGTATTAGTCGTCGCCACCGCCTCGGGTCACCGCCTCTTCCAACAACTATCGCCTCCTCCGGTTAACTCCAACCACCACCCTAGACACATTCGACCACTGGCGCCTCTGGCAAATTCCAGTGCAATGATACACTCCGATGATGGTGTAATAGCGTGCTCCAAATACACTGTAACGACACCTCCCAAAGACTATGTAAGAAAGCACCCCAAGCTGATGACTTTATTTGGAGTCCTAAAACTCCCTAGTTACAACTCCCAACTCTGATCCATGTAGCCTACGAATGTTATGTCCTCACACTATTATAACCTACATGACCAGCAACGACCTATGAGGTCATTAGCTCCTACAACTCTTGACTCTGACCCCCGTAGCCTACAGGCATAGTAACAGCTCACCACTACGGCCTGTGTGACTAATAATGACCTACGTTATCCCGACTCCTGCAACTCCCGACTCCGGCCTCAACAACCTGTGAACAGCGTCACAGCTCACCACTACTGTCTATGCGGCCAACAACGACCTATGTGGTCCTCGGCTCCTGTAGCTCCCGAATCCGGCCCCCATGGCCTACGGGAGTCATCACAGCTCACCACTACGTCATATGTGGCCAACAACGACTTACGTCTAGTCCTGCAGCTCCCGAATCTAGCCCCCTACGGCCTTCAGATGTCGTCCAGCTCACTAATGTGGCTTATGTGACCGACAATGGCCTATGTGGTCCACAGCTTCTACAGCTTCTGATTCCAACCACCGCGGTCTACGAACGTCGTCACAAATCACCACTACAATCTATGTGACAAAAAACGGTCTATGTGGTTCCTAGCTTGTGCAACTCTATACTCTGGCCCCCGCAGCCTACGGATGTCATCATAGTTTGTCACTATGGCCTACGTGGCCAACTACCGCCTACAAGGTTTATGATGCGTGGAACTCCCAACTCCGGCCCTCATAGCTTACGAACATTGATACAACTCGCCATTACAGCCTGCACTGTTCATAGCTCGTACAACTTTCAAATTCGGTCCCCGCGGCTTATGAGCATCGTCATAGTTCACCACAACGGTTCATGCGACCAACTACGACCAACGTGGCTTATAACTCCTCTAACTTTCTATTACTACCTCAGCGATCGGCTGACGCTTTTGAAATGTCGATCTGCAACTCACATGAGCAGCTACTATCATGAATACCAATTATTGTCTATAAGACAGAACTGGTGTTATGACCACTATCTATAACATTTACGACACACTATTGTCTCAATGACTGCTAAGTATGGCCCTTGTAGCCTACTTTCATTGAGAACAAAAATTCATTATAACTAGACTGCGACTTCGATCGACAAACAATCATTATACATTTACAATATTTTTCTTGTAACTTCCTCTTCCCTAATTCAAGTGAATAGTGAATCCATGTAAGCAAAATTACACAGTGAATCATTTCAACTCAGCAAAAGCCCAGTGGTTTTTTTCTTTTTCAAGATTTTTCGCATAAAAACTTTTTGTGTCGCTATTGGTTGGTTACTTTTGTCTGTGTGTGTATTGAATTTTCGTGCAATACTATGATGATAACTCATTACTTTGCCGTCGTGAATTTTCTAGCACGCATTAATGAGAAACGTCAAGAGAGAAGAGTCTCTTTTTTACATGTTATGGGCTTCCTATTCATAGTAGAAACCAAGTCCGAGTATAAAATTATATGTTGGACCATACTTTAATGGAAAAGTTATTGGTTATTATTATTATATTATTAATACCTAGTTTAATAGGGATACCACGGGTATTTATGATGTCTTTTTTTTTTTTTTTGCTTTGATATGGGAGTTGCATGTCATTAAGGTGTTTTTTTATATTCATAATTTATTTTTGGCAAATTTTTGCCTTCTATCTTTTTATCTAGGCTGTTGGATTGTCTCGAGATTCATGCAGATCATTTTTTTGTGTACATATTAAGTTTCTCAAATTTTTTTGGTTCCTTAATAGTAACATCAGTGATTTGTATAACAAATTTTTTAAGAGAAAAATGTAATAACGTGAATCTTTAATGATACTCCCTGTTTAGGCATTTTTCGTGCTCTGTTATGATATCTTTTGTGCTATCTTGCTGGCTCGGATGCATTTTTCTACGAATCAATTATTTGGTCGGTGTTGTGTTGAGGTATTCACTTGTGTTGATCTGGTTGTCGGTGTTGACTAGCGACTCGGCTCTTAGGGAAATCGCCGGTCGTGATATCATCTAACTCGAGTCATAGCCTTCATTCATCCTATTTGCTAAGTCGGATCGTCTGTTAATCTCTCATCTCAGAGTCTTTTATCTCCTCGCCCTTTCG
Organism: Phalaenopsis hybrid cultivar; assembly: GCA_002079205.1. Taxonomy (NCBI): domain Eukaryota; kingdom Viridiplantae; phylum Streptophyta; class Magnoliopsida; order Asparagales; family Orchidaceae; genus Phalaenopsis; species Phalaenopsis hybrid cultivar. Next base: position 27,471 of record JXCR01132083.1, read on the forward strand.
GTATTTTTTTTACTCGCCCCAGAGCTGCATTTTTTTTTGTTCGACCCGTCAGAAGGTCTTTTGTTTCCCCGCCAATAAGAGATTTTTTTTTCTTTTGCTCATCATAGGGGGGAGTTTTTTGTTTGTTCGCCACGAATAAGAATCTTTTGCTTGCTCGCTTTAGTGAGTTTTTTTTTCCTCTCCCGTCAGTGCAATTTTTTTTCTAGCTCCAGAAGGGAGTCTTTTGTTGTTCGTTCGGACTAAGTCTCTTTTTTATTTTTGGCTAGCACCGAAGGGGAGTTTTTTGTTTGCTCATACTTTAAGGAAGTCTTTTGTTTTTAATTTCTTGTTCACTCACTCGAAATTGAATACATATCAAATTTTTTATTTTGCTTAAAAAAGAAATATTCATTCAATTTTTAAAAATATTTAATTAAGATAAGTAAGTTAAGTACAAATCAAATATGACCATTAAAACAATTAACCATGTCAAATATGAACATATATTGAAAGTTCTTCTCAAGCTCAAACTGAATATAAAAAGTTTATAAATCGACCAAGTCCAAACAATTACATACTTGACTTGGCTCAGATCGATTGCAATCCTACATATCATATAAAAAACCTCATTATTTTTATATTTAAGAAATGAAACACATCTTTTCATGTACATGTAACCGACATACAAGTAAAAGAGTAAATTTTAGATGTTAGATATATGAATACATAAGATTTTAAATCTTTTTTATTTAATTATTAATTATTAATTTATTTTTTAAGATATTTTCTTATAGCAATGTTAATGATATTTCACATATCAATTTGATATTAGTACAAAATGGTCGGCAGATAAAACATGGATGTCTGATTAAATCATATTTTATTATATTCAAAATTGATTCAATCATCGATTGATTGTTAATTTGGAGTCTAACGCGGGCTAAAAAAATTTGTGGCGATAGGGTAAAAAATTATCGTCTTAGCGTTGCATGAAAGTTCATCACACACACAGATGAGAAAGAAAAAACGGTGATGACTATAAAAGTTTTTACGTGGAAAACCCGTAAGGGAAAAACCACGGGGTCTGACCCAGTTGCGAAAATCCACTATTGATTGATGATTACAGAAATCCCTTGTTGCACAGACGGAAAATGATAACTATATTTTTCAAGGTACAACGTTGACTGAGGACGTCTGGTTGGTGGTGATCAATGACGGTAGGTGGAGGTTGACGACGGTTGGCGGGGGTCTACGATAGTCGGCGGTGGTCTTTGGCAATCGACGATAGTCGACGGCGGTCGATGACGGAGGTCGCGGTAGTCGACGATGGAGGTCGATGGTGGTCGACGATGATTGGTGGTGATGTGGAGCTGCAGCTTCTTTTCAAGATCTCAGACTCTCTTTATACTTCCTTCCCCTTCATGAGAGGGACGTGACTCTATTTGTAGTGTTATGAGTGTAATTAATACATGAATATGAATCATTTTGATCGGACGGTTCGAAGAGCTTCCCTCGATCATACGACGTTTAATAGACATTTGAATGTCTTAATGAAGTCAGAATTGAGTGATATTGGGCTCGTTGGATTCGTCTTGTCGAGCCGCTAGATTTGAGTACAAGTTTGTCATATTTGACAGTCGTTTGACTTTCTAAATGTGTCTGGAAAACTTTTAAGGGTTGTTTAATGACTTGATATAAGTTTGATTTAACTCGGATTGGACTAGTTTTTATATCATTAGGTCTGTATCATCGATCCAGTCGGTTTAAATATAAGTTTGTTGAAATGAGAGCTCTAGATTACTTTTTATCATGATTTGAACGCTTCTTGTTCAAAATATCGTCTCGGGATCCATGTCATGCTTCTAGATTCGTGCAGGATTATGAAAATTTGTTAGTTTCGTATCGGATTCTAACTTAAATGAACAGATGGATAAATCAACAAATGGTTAGATAATAAATAATTTAAATTAAATGATTAAAGATATATATTTTTAGGTATTATTTACAATATCTAGAAATAAAATTGCATATTACTTATATGAAAAAATTAAGTACCAAAGAAAATAAAAATAATAATTTTAAAATTAACCTCTCAACTCATATTTTTGAAAATTGCAGATATTCCATTCTTTGTCTTTATATATATATTTTTTTTAAAACGGTGCCACTATTAAAAATATTTTTAAAATTACTTATAACGTATTTACGGCATGAATTAAATCACTTATTATATTGATCAAATGGAAGTGACTCAATTTTTTTATAGCTTTAAATGTGTAAAAAGAGTTAAACTATAAGTCATTGCTCCATATAATTTACAGTTGAAGGTGAGAAAGGGTAGTTGACTATGGTCAAAGATGATTGACAACAATGAATGTCATAAGTTATGAGCTACGAATGTCATAAGTTATCATACTTTTTAACATACAAGAAAAAACTTTAACATCCCAAAGTACTTCATTAGATGCCCCACATATTAATCTTGATTGTAACTATAAATTCAGAATTTAAATGCTTAATTTTCACACAATCAAGTAATATTAGATGTGTTAAATTCTTATTTGTAAGAGGCTCTATTTGGTTATAAATGTGCATTATTTATACTAGGGCTGTCAAAAAAGCTCGTTGTTCGCGAACAGTTCGTGTTCGGTTCGTCAATGAGTTTGTGTTTGATTCGTTCGATAAGAAAATGAGACGAACATGAACAAAGTTTTAGTCAAATGAACCAAACACGAACAGTGCTACGTTCGTTCGTGTTCGAATCATTATTGTTCGAAATATAAAATAATTAAAAATAATTATATATAAAAAATTTATGATATTCAAAAAATTAAATTTTATAAATTATAATATATAATAAAATAATAATAATAATATATTAATGTACTATATTAGTAATATACTNGAAACGAACACGAACAGTGACTTCACGAACAATTTCAAACACGAGCTTATTTCAAACAAATTAAATTTCAAACGAATCGAACACGAACACAAGCTCTGTTCGTTCGTGTTCGGTTCGTTTACACCCCTAATTTATACATCATTTGGTGTCTAACAATGAGGTGTACTTGCCACTTAATATATATTTTTGTATTGGCGCCACCTATAAAGAGACAAATGACACGTCCATCTTGCCTTACAAAATTGTCTCCTTTTTTAATTTATTTTTTAACAATTATTTTTATATTATATTTTATCTTTGTTCATTATTTTTAAATGTTTGTCAGTATGATGATTATATGGGGCCAATTAGTCCTCTGACTAGTTAGATGGGGCCATTTTATATTTAAAGTTTATAAATATGTTAAATTAGTCCTCGTATTATGTTAACCACTATCAAAATAGCCCTCACTAAGAACTATTTCAATTTGCATTAAGAAAATTTGGGAGTAAATTGACGCATTATAACTCTGTAATTAAAATGTCCCTGCAAAGAGTTTGGGGACAATTTTGATATTTTTCTTCATTATCATTGTTTAACATGGCTTTACTTGATTTATCTCATTTAACATTTTATTATTTTATTTTATTTATTTTTTATTTGATTTATTTTTATTTTACGTTATTATTATTTATATTATATTATGTTTTTTTCTTATTATTTCTTTATTGTTTACTTTTTTTATCATTACATTATTATTATTTATATCATTTATTTATTATTTATTATCTTCATTAATATTTATGTGTTTTTATGATATATTTACTTATTTTTTATAGTTTACTTATTTATTATTATTGTCTTTTATTATTTATTATTTATTACGGTGTTATTATTATTTTGTATGTTTAGCATTTATTAATCTTATTTATATTATTATTTTATATAAATCCCAATAAAATTCAACAATTTACTATAAAATTTTCACGCCGTGGATCCTTCGGTTCAATTAGCTAACCTCCAAAGGAGTTTAATACCGATATTTATTTTATATGTGTGTTGGAAGATTAACAGTGATTGAATGATTACACTATGATAATTAAAGGGTAACATGAGGAGACACCTTTAATATTTACATGAAAAACACTGGAAAGAAAAAAAAATCACAATACATAACCCAGTTAAAATAATACCCACTAGTTGTTAGCCATATTGTTATAGAGTCGATGGTTGAAAGCCATGGTAGTTGTTAGCCATATTGGTCGTTTATGGTTGCTTAAGGAGCGTCAGTCGGACACGGAGGTCAAAATAGGGAGTTATAGGAGCAGTGATCCGTGCAAGTTGTAATTGGTCACATAGACCGTAGTGACGAGCTGCAATAACATGTGTAGGTTGCAGTGGCCTCAGTTAGGAGTTGCATGAGTTGTGAGTCGTGTGGATCATAGTAAGGAGTTGCAATAACATTTGTAGGCCACAAAGACTGAAGTTAAGAATTGTGAGCCGCGTATGTTCTAGTTCGTCATATGAACCACAAAAGAGAGTTATAACACTGCTTCTAGGTCATAACGACCATAATTAGGAGTTGCATGAACTACAATAATGTTTGTCTACCACAAAGATCATATTTTAAAGGTACATAAGCTGCGATAATGTTTGTTTTCCGCAGAGTTTGAAGTTACGGACTGCATGAGTCGTGATAAATTTCATAGGCCGCAAAGGCCAAAAATGGCAGCTGCATGATATGGGACAACGTTTGTATGTTACAGAGATCAAAGTTCAGAGCTGCACGAGCTGTGATAATGTTTGTAGGCTGTATGGGCTTGCATACCGTGGTTGGTAATGCAGGTCATAATAGTGAGTTGTAATGAGAGAGCTTCAGGAGTCCGAATAAATCCACATTATTCTAAGTATGACGATTGTAAACAATTATTGTGGGGTATGTTGTTACAATGAATTTCGGAAGCGTCATGCAACATATGCAGAACACATCATTGCACTACATATGGGGTGAATGTTGCACCATCTTAGATGCACTGGTATACCATATTTGAGGCGTGTTGCTTCGTAGGATGCTTCGTTACGCTGCAAGACTAGTTGTCACCTCGCACGTTGTTTCATTGCAATGAGCAGGGGATGGTCAAAGTTGGTTGGCAAGTGATAGTCGACAATGGTTGTCAATTGCAAGAGTTGGTGACATTCATCTTACCTTTGATATAGAACGCCAAACTCAACTCCTTATCCTCTAAGGCTTCGTTTGGGTTAGCTTATTTGGTGCGGTGGCGTTTTGAAAACACACCAGACTTGTTTGGGTAAAGTGCGTTTTGACAACTTATGCATTTTTAAAACACTGAAAACATCATTTTCACATCGCACTTATCTAGGTGCGGTGACAGCTTTCTGACAGCGGTATGACTTTTCCAAAAAAAAAAAAATTTAAAGGTCGTCGCACCTAGCTTATCAGTAGATTATTCAATAAGTTACAACTGCCTCAAACAGACCCTAAATTTCAACCTATCTCCAGTTCGAGGTTCATCTCTTCACCCCATCTGTATGAATGGGTTAGAGCCCTTTTTATAAAGTCTAAGAAAAATCTTGCTGCCAATAAGATAGTAATCCATGTCACTTTCTTGAATAATTTAGAAAGATTCTCTCAATCAAACGATATCTTGTGGACAATTGAGTGCCTTAATGATATCAAAATCGAGTGAGTTTTGGCATGTTAGATTCTTCTGTACAGACGCTTGATCTGACTATAGGCTTGTCAAATTTAAAATACGTTTGAAATTCTAGTTGGATACCGGAAATTTTAAAAAAAGATTTATAGCTCGATTTAGACATCACTTAACCCAAATTAGACCAACTTTGGATTCATTGTGGCCTTATTGTCGAACACATCAGTTGGACTTTATGTTTGCTGAAATCAGGGTTCTCAATGATTTTTTATCTTTATTTGAATAATTTTTTGCTCAAAATATGCTTCAAGATCGGTGTTGATTGTCTCAATATTTTTTCTCAATTAAGAAATTTATTGATGGTGTTCCAATTTTATTATATTAAATATGCACAAACAATTAATTATTATGAGTATTATCTATCTCAAATATAAGTTTACAAATTATATTTTAGAGAGATAACATACAAATAATAAATAGTGCAATTATAAGAATCAATTGAATATAAATGATTAGTTTATCAAGAAAACTAGACTTAGACAAGCATCATATCACAACAATATGGTCATGAGAAATACAATTATTAAATAAGCACATTTCATAATAAATTTATAAGAAATAAAAGTATACGAAGAGTAACAAAAAATATCACATACATTTATCTCTTATTCAACAAATAGTCACCTACCAAAAAAGAAAAAACAAGCTGTCAACCATTCTAATGATGACACATATCATCTTATTCTAATACACAATTCTCCATAAAATCCCATATACAAAAAAGATCTAACTAAATGCATTGTACATCAATTCATTAAGCAATCACAAAGATAAATTTAATATAATTTTATACTTATGATTTCTATGACTTCTTCTAATTTATGCTTTAGTGATTAATTTTAAATTATCATGAATTGTTTAATGATTTCAATATATACAAAATGTAATTTCATGTGGTTTAATAAAATCTATGTCATCTTTCATAATATTTGATTCTTATAAGTTCTATTCAATTATATATATATATATATATATATATATTTGTTGAGTGGTTTTTTTTTTT
>JXCR01132083.1:48834-64418 GCA_002079205.1 Phalaenopsis hybrid cultivar
TATATATATATATATATATATATATGCGAATATCAATGGCGTCGGCAGCGACATCGGTGTCTGCTAGGGATTCGCTTCTCCTTGGCGATTTTCGACAGTGATTCGTTGATTTCTCATTTCTCTCCGTCGTCTCCCGCGACGAAGTTTCACGCTCTCGCAGACGTCCTCGAGTCGACGAGCCACGACGCGTGCACTCGACGACGACTCACCTGCTCTAGACCACACTCGCAGCTCTCATCCTCCAGTCTCGCGCTCTCGGACTCCTCAGTCGACAACTCGCGTCTCCTACAGTCGACGACTCTCGTCGTCCTCTTCCTCTGTCGCCCTGCTCGACAGACAATTCCTACTCGACTCGCTGCTCTACTACCTCCGAAGTTTTGCTCGCCTATTTCCAGCGGCTGCCCTAGCTGCTTTGGAGATGGCATCCACAATCCGTTACCATGCCACTGCACTTGCTAGCGACATTCCTATTTTTACTCTTGCTCCTCTTTCGGGTTCAGAGTCTGGGTTTCATATTGACAAGTTCTGTAATGTTTCTCAATCTTTTCACAACGCTCTTGAAGGTGGTGATGCTCACACCCTAAAAAAATTAGAAAAAAATGGAAGCCTGCTCTTATTCTCACAGAGTTTGAAACCGGTACTCTCGCGTTCTCCTGACGTTTTGCTCTAGTGGGGAAATTTCTGTATGGTCACCCAAAATTGGAGATCTTTCGGAAAGATTTTGAGGCTATGAAGCTATTCGACAGTTGAAATATTGATTTACTTGACGGTCAACACATACTGATTCAGTTGTATCATGATGCCGATTTCACTCACATCTTTTCTCGGAAAGTTATCAAGATCGACAATCGTAATATGAAAATTCTGAAGTGGACTGTTGGTTTCGATCCAAAAGCGGAGTTTCCTATCATTCCAGTTTGGATAAAATTTTCGGGGTTAAAATTACATCTGTTCAACTTTGAAATTCTCTGCTCATTAGCAACTGCTTACGTTAAGCTTCTCAGGGTTGATAGTTCTACGCTTGCTGTCACCAGACCCTCCGTGACTTATATTTTAGTTGAGAGAGATATTACTCAACCAGCTTCAGATAAGTTGTGGATTAGAACCACTCACAATGGGTATTGGAAAAATGTTGAAATCGAATCACACCCTCCTTATTGCTCTCGTTGTAGTATGCTTGACCACAACTATACTATTTGCTATCGTTTGCATTCTCATCTAAGGCCGAATATCACTAAAGAACAACCACCTATTATCCCTGTTGAGAAGATGCAAACCGATCCTCTTCCCAACACCGCAGTTTTTGAAGAAGAACAACATACTACAACTACAGATCCAGTTGTGCTTATACCACCTACTGTTATTGAAGATGACTCACATACATGTCAAGAAGCACGAGATGATTCTTTTGATCCAATAACAGATCGGCTGGTACAACATGTAGTTGCTTTTAATGTTAAAAAATTTGCACATCTCCAACACACTTTAGAATAAGATCAGGTGAGCCAATCTTCGGAAGAATAATGAAAGGTCTATTCTAGGAGGAAATAAAAGAATGGAGGCCAGCTCCAGCTCGGGAACATATCGGATGATACATTGGTTACTACTGGCAATGACATTCATCTTACCAACTTATTAGCTTGCTCCTTCCCTAAAACCAAAGACAAAGACAAAACTAAATTATGTTGCTCTCTAGCCACCTGATACTATGTATTTCAACATTTTTAGGTTTTTTTTTATGTATTTAATGTACTTTTTCTATATTTTCTAGTTTTAGAACCCCTTGTGGTTTTGGTGTGGGCAGAGTGCCATGTTTGGGCCCTCCAACACATTGTATCAGTATCTTTCTTTCTGGTTAATATATATATTGCTCGATTCAAATGCTTCAGCTCTTTCTCCTGTCTCTTCTTCTTCGACGCTTGGTTAGGGCTCGACTGAGGGAGACGACTAGGGCTCGACTGAGTCCGTGAACGACACCGAACATGAACAAGAAGCTTCGCACGAGAATTGTCCGCGAATGCGCCTTCGCATGAGAATCACCTGTCTGCGGTTTACTGTCTTCGGCGCAGCACCCCGACCCCTTTGGCCTTTGCGTGATTGGCTTCTCGATGGAGCTTCCTTCTTCTTCGGGTGAACTGGGCAAAACCTCCTTTGCCCATGCTGTGGGTAATCCTCATGGGGAGACGGTGGTTGTGTTCCCCTCAAGTTATAAGGAGAATTGTGATGGTACATGTGGGTGCCCATTTTTTAAGAATTCAAGCAGGAAAAGTGGGAAGACAATACTCTTTTTCTCCGAGTCAGAAATTTCAATCCTGACTGAGAAATTCAAGTTTACTCTCATTGGAAAATTTCAGTGGGGAAACCCATCGATGGAAGTTATCAGGAAAAGTTTTGATAACCTCAAATTAGTAGGAAAGTAGAAAGTGGAGCTCATGGATGAGAGACTTGTTTTGATTCAGTTAGCCGTGCCTGAAGACTACACTCGGATTTTATCCAAAAAAATATCTTAACATTGCTAGTAAACCTATGAAGCTACTCAAGTGGTCTCCTGATTTCGACCCAAATCATGAAACTCCCACTGTACCAGTATTGTTTAATTTGCGTGACAGCAAGTTGCATTTTTTTACCATTAGGTTCTCTACTCTTTTGGGGCCATTCTTGGGGATCATATGAAACTATATCTGCCTACTTTCAACATAACCAGACCCTCAGTGGCCAGAATACTTGTGGAAATGGATATTACTTTACCTGATGTTATTGAAGTTTGGCTTGGCACAACCCATAATGGTTATTGACAACAAATCTCATGGAGCACAAACCCTCATATTGTACCCACTGTAAGATGTTTGATCATGTCCTTGATAAATGCCACAAATTTTATCGAAAATTTGAAATCTAAGATTCAAGTGAATAAGGATGGGTCTAACCCCACTGCTTTGGACATTTTAGTTCCACCTGGGAAGGATACTACCAGACATGAGGTAAGAACTCTCCCATGAAACAGCTGTTACTGTTACTTCGAGTGATTTGATGCTGATACCTTCAAACCCCATAAAAAACAATACTAGTGGACTATTACCTACAAATGATAGTGTTCTGATAATCATGAGAACCTCATAGCTCCACTTTTTCAGGAAGTATCCGGTGTAGAGGCATTTCATACTTCACATATACTAGAACCTATTATGGGTAATACGATTGGTAATCCTTCTGCTTCAGTTCTACCACACCATCAAACTGATTCTTCAGAAGAGGAATGACAGGTCTATTCCAGGAGGAAGAAGAAGAATGGAGACCGACTCCAGCTCAGGAACATATTGGATGATACATTGGTTACTACTAGCAATGACAATCATATTACCAGCTTATTGGCTTGCTCATACCCTAGAACTAGAGGCAGAGGGAAGACCAAATTGGGTCGCTCTCTAGCCAACTGATACTATGTATTTCGGCACTGTTAGGTTTTTTTATTTTAATATCTTATGTATTTTTCTAGTTTTGAACAACTTGTGGTTTTTATGTGGGCCGGGCCCTCCCACATATTGTATCCGTATTTTTCTTTCTATTTAATATATTAGCCTTTTTGAGCTTTCATGAAAATTTATACATACATACATACATATACATACATATATAATATATGTATGTATGTATATATATATACATATAACAAAAAAAAAATGTATATATATATATATATGTATGTATGTAGGTATATACATACATATATCTACATACATACATATATCTATATACATACCTACATACATACATATATCTATATACATACCTACATACATACATATATATATATACATACATATATAGATATATATATATACATACATATATACATATATATCTATATATATGTATGTATATATATGTATATATATATATATATATATGTATGTATATATATGTATATATATATATATATATATGTATGTATNAAATTCCGAAAAAGTGAGTGGTGTGGAAAGCATAAGATATAACATTAGAGGTAGATCTATCTGCTTAGGTGACGGGAATTTTTTTTTTTTTTTTTGAAAGTGAAAAAAGAAATGGATTATCAGTCCTCTGATTTGTGGTACTAAAATCCATGATCAATCGCGTGAAAGAGGAAATAAGGCAAGTACCATTGTTACCTAACTTTGAGAGACCTCATTAATATTGACCATGTGAGCTACCTGTGATTACAAACCCTTTTGATTCTTTTTGAGTAGCTTTTGACACATTTTCTTCGTATGATCATGTTTATGGCAGTAGTAGTAAACTACCCTCAAACTTTGATTTCTAGAAGTTGTAGTTTCACTTTCATAATTGCTCTAAGATTGAGGTTTACTATTGTCTGTATTTTTTTGGCTAGCAAGAGCACTAGGTTGCTGTACGGATCAAACTTGAGAACTCAGAGTAATCCATAATACTTTAGTATAGGCTTCCCTCAGTGTAGTAATTCCATGGTCAGATAAATCTTTGATCCGTACAGCAACCTAGTGCTCTTGCTAGGTTTATGGCAGTAGCAGTAAACTACCCTCAAACTTTGATTTCTAGAAGTTGTAGTTTCACTTTCATAATTGCTCTAAGATTGAGGTTTACTATTGTCTGTATTTTTTTGGCTAGCAAGAGCACTAGGTTGCTGTACGGATCAAACTTGAGAACTCAGAGTAATCCATAATACTTTAGTATAGGCTTCCCTCAGTGTAGTAATTCCATGGTCAGATAAATCTTTGATTCAACGCTTCCATACTGAGGATTGAGGTTAACTAGAAAACTTGTAATAGCCATTTGTTCTCTTTGAGCCTGTCGAATTTAGACATCAATATTGAAGGGCAATAATGCATTCAATTCTTCATAAATACATTTAAAGTGCATGTGATATATATTAAAAGATTGATGTTGTTGTTAGCTCAATAGAACTCCTAGCGTACATCAAAGTTTCAAGAAATATTTTTTCTCCCACAAAATATAAATGCTAGTTTCTCCATCTCATCTTTAACACAACCACACTGAATAATATGACTGATTGATCAAAAGTTCAATAGAATTCCATATTTGTATCAACAACTTGACAACAACTCTCATTCATTCAGAATAATTCGAATCAATCTCAGCTTGGGTTTTATCAATGAGGTGATTTTCTTGAGAAATATTTCTTAGGCGAAAGTCTCATAGTTTTATTTTAATAAAAATAATTGATACCATTTAACTTTTTATCCATAATTTTAGCCACCGATGAAACCAAACTTGTCACAACATATTTATGTTTTACAACCATGATTATCAACGAATATTCAAGGAGATTGAGTCACCTTATTCCACTCATGGAGTCCTCAATGCAATGGTACGCATGAGCCGAAGGGCGAAATGAACTCCAGAGAAGAACAATATTGTGCCATAGGAGACAACTGACTCGATGAACGCTGAAGACAAATAAAAAGAACTAATGAAGCTGAAGAAGGCGAACTAAGCAGTCGAACAAAATAACCGACAAATCCAATGAACCTTGAAGTCGATGAAGCCTAGTGATGCAGACTACACCGATCAAGAGGAAGGTGAAGTTGCCGAACGAGCATTCGAAGAAGTTGAGCTGAGCAGACGAAATCAACAACGCCGTCGAAGCCTAGTGATGCAAACAAAGTCGAAGTCGAAGCCGATAGACACAAACGAAGCAGCCAAAGACAAGTGACGCAAACGGAGCAGCCGAAGACAAGTGAAGCAAACGAATTCGAGTGATGCAGATGAAGCTGAACGATGAACAATGCCCTAATCCAACAGCAGTTGAAGAAATTGTGCGGGGCTCTAATACCATGCAAAGAAAAACTTCCTTTCTTTTTATTCTCGTTAGAGACATTTGACATAAATATATACAAATCTATATAGATTAGGAATATCTCTAATAGAGGAAATATCATGTAATTAGTTATCCTCTAATTAGGTTTTTTTAATAAAAAATCATAATATACAAGCTTTCTAATAAATTACTTTCCACAACAAACATTTATTAAATGTTCTTGGTGAGTGAAAACAAAAACTTTATAGATTTTGGGCTTTTGTGCTGTAGGGATTTATGGTGTTTTTTTTTTCTTGATCCCAATTTTTTTAGGAGGAATAGGTTTTGGAGGGAATAACATAGGTCTATTCGAAGTGAATAAAGTTGTTAGTTTTGCTCAAGTTCAGGTTAGTCGATGGGGATGCTTGGGCGTGAGATGAACATGATTATTTTTGGCAAGTCTTGCTCACTTGTTATGTTTTATTTTTGGTTGAAGAAGAGCTGCGTCATGCCGTGTTGTAGAAGTGGTGGATTTAGCCAGCGACGGACATGGAATTTTCTATTAGGTTGACGAGAGTTTTGATTTAGTGCATAGAAAAAGAGGCAAAGATGGTAGGGTGAGTGATGCATGGTTAGCACATAATACATGATTTACATGCAAAGATGATGCACATAGGATATGCATATGATTTTAATTACTTTTTCTTCCGTAATTTTAAATTCTTATATTTTGCATGGCTTACGTGGAATACCTAACTCTACACGACTCAATGTTTTATACTGTGTCCAACTCGTGCTCATTTTCAACTTGTGATAAAATTAAATTCAACTTCTAACTTACTCCAAAACTATTTTGGAAGTCGTAGACACGTGTTGACATCACGTTTGTGTCTGACATAAGTATGAAAGACATTTAGAAGTGCACAAGGTTAATAACATTAATGTTTTTATTGCAATTCTCTTTGTTGTGTGGAGAGTATATCCATGTCTCGTTAAATTTGAGAAAAGTGTTACCCAAAATCTATAAAGTGTCAATTTAGTCCACAAATTTTTTAATATGGGCTAAAATAGTCCACAAAGAGAGCTATTTTAGCCTCATTTTAAATTGATGGGGACTAATATGACACTCTATAATAGACTGGGGACTATTTTGGCACTTTGCTCCTTCAAATTTATTTCTCTAAATGATATTTTGGTCACTTAAAGTAATTTATTTTTAATTACTAAAATTGTCGTAACAAGCTATATTATTCTTTCTTCAAGAACTAGATGAGATGCAAATATAATTTATAAAATGTGCGTTTGAGGATTAGTTGAATAGACATTAGATGAGAAATCAAATTGCAAATAGAATTTATAAAATATGTGCATTTGAGGATTAGTTGAATAGACATTAGATGAGAAATCAATGATTGCATAAGGCGCTCAACGCTTCTGTTGGGAAGAAAACGAGGTTTACTTTCTATTTTTAGTTAGTGTTACAAATTATGCAAAAGCTAGCTTTATTTATTGTGCCCTTACAAGTGTTTACTGAGCTTTTGAATTAACATTCAGGAGCACGGATTGAGTAATCTATTCACATATAAGATGTATTTTTAGTATTTGTGGATATGCATCCAGTATAGAGATTGAGTATGGATTTGTAGTAGGTGAGCAGGTGGAAAACCAGAGTTAGAAAATGTTAGGTAGAGAATAATTTATGGATTTAATTTTTCATGCGTTCTTGTGCAGCTGCATATGACCCATTACGGTCTTGCGAGAAGCACTTGGAGATATGATAAAGCACAATTGAGAGTGTTTAAAAGAGGAGAGGTGGAGAAATATGTGCATGTTTTGGGGTGTGTTTTTTTTGTGGCGAGTCTTTCTCTCTTGTTGTCCTTGTATATCGGCTTTTTTGTGAGGCGAAGAAGAGAGTTTGGGATTAAATTGACGAAAAGGAGGATAGCTGTGACATTAGATTGCTACCCTCACTATTTAGACAAAATTGTTTTCACAATTTCCTTGTTCTCATCTAGAGCCGGGCTATAAAAAAAACTCGTTTGTTTAGTGCAACTTGTGTTTGTCTCGTTAAGTAGCTTGTGTTCGAATCATTCGTTAAGTGAGCAGAACATGAATAAATTTTTATGCTCGAGTTATAAACCAGTTGAACACGAACAATCTTTTAATCGATTATGTTCGACTCATTTTAGCTTGAAATAAGGAGATGATATATATATATATATATATATATATATATATATATATATATATATATATATACTCTCTCTTATACACANGTATGTAAAGCTTAAGTCGTCACAACTTGTTCGATCTTGTTGTCTTGTGCCTTTTATTTCGTAGGAATGGTGCATGTTTGAATCTCACGCTACATTTTTTTTAATTAATTTAAGCGACCTAATATCTAACCAAACACAAAAAAGATTCTAAAAAAATGTTAATCGAGGCGAACACAAATACACTATTTTTGAGCAATTTTTAACATGAGCCAATTTGAACATAATTAAACAAGAGCCAAGCTTGAGCTCTCTCAAGCTCGACTCGTTTACAACCCTATTATGGAGGATTTGACTTATTATATAGAAAAGAATATATATTATTCTTTGATTTATTTTCTCAATTATTATAAACTTTCAAGGAAACTATGATTATATTCCAAAAGATAAAAACATTTACAAAGCTGTCAATAGATTTGCATCCATAATTAACATAAGAATTTCTATGGTATAATATTAATTTATATTTGGCTAATATTTTAACTCAAATTGATGTAGGCTTTTCAAGAATTTTGATTTTTCCACAAATAACAGATGTTGTTATGACACACGGCCTTGGTAAATCTGTTTTCGAGATGAAGAGTTGTTGAGATGAGAGGAAGAAAAAATAATAAAATTATCCAAGCTTTAGTGAATTGAGTGACAATCAACCTTAACGAGTTTTGTACATTCATGATAAACATAAATGTCAAGTGTAGATATGAATGATCTTATTGTGAGAAATTACCAATTTAAGACTAAAGTCTAGGAAGTCAAATAATCTTTAAACATGCAAAAAACCTAGCGTCTAATTCAAACCCAATTGATGATTTTGATGCGTTTGGTCGCTTTTTTTTACTCTTCAATCGCTTCCAAGAGTTATCAAGAAACATGCACTAACTTGTGATTGCTCGTTAGGTATCATGGCGCTCAACCTAATCAACATTTCTATATGCCATGTGGTGAAGAGAAGAACACCATTTTGAAAGAACAAATAATTTCTTGATGTCCAAATAAAATATCAAATAATTTGACAGACGACAAATAAATTTAAATAAGAAGACTTTTGCATAAATTGACTTGCTAAATTTCAAAAGAAATTTCATATCTAATAATTATCAAAATTGTTTTAAGTTGCGTACCAATTGTTGAAAAAACGTAAGATCAGAGAGGCCGCCTTCCTTTGATATTTTGTGTTTGCATTTAATGAGGTATCTATAGAGGAAACATGTTGGAGGCCAATCAAAGTATTAAGATTTTATGTGCACTCCTTTTGGTTTCAGAAAATACTAGAGTGATTAGTGTGAACTATCAAAATTAAGCATTGAGGGCACCGTTATTCTTCATATGAAATATGGTCTGAAGCTGTTTTTGCAGATAGCTACTTATATTCAAATATGTTAAAATAATAATGATATCATCAGCATAAATTAGAAGAAAACAATACGACTAGATGTCTTGTAAAGAAATAAGGATGGCTCATACTGGCTCTATTTTGAGGAGAGAGGAAGGTGGGTCGATTGAAATTTTTGAAAGCATTCACATGGTGCTTTTTTCAATCCATATAAGGAGCGCTTTAGGCTGCATACTTCTGGAGGAGAAGAGGTGAAAGTACCAAGCAGAAGAATTATGTAGATCTTCTCATTGAGACATAAAAAAAGTATTTTTAACATCAAATTGGTGGAGTAGCCATTCTCGCGAAACATTAATTTAGATAATCATTCTTACTGTAGTGATTTTTTTCTACAAGTGCAAAAGTTTTTTCATAGGTAGTCATATTTTCTTTTTTGTTACCTAGGACAATTAAACATTGCTTTATAGTGATCCAAATTATCATTAAAGCGAAGCTTGATCAACTGAATCGATTTACAGCCAAATGAATTCAACATTTGGAGGAAAATTAAATATCTCCCATGTATAGGTATCTTTAAGAGCTCAAAGCTCTTCATTCATACCCTCCATTTGATGATCATTTTTATTAACCAGTAAATACACAAAGGAATGTGAATCAAGGATAGTATAGAGCGAAGGCCATACCAGTTTGGAGGATGAAAGATTTTGGAAGATAATTATAAAGTAGTTGGCAAATTCTCGCTAGTAGGCTTTAAGTGACGAATCAATTTGCTTAGGCTCAGATGATGAGTTAAGTTTTGTAAGAGATACATTTGGATGCTTTCTTTCACATAGAAATCCAGTTTTGAATTACTTGAAAATAGAATTTAATTGATTAAAAATTGGAAGAACATATATATCTCTGTTAAAGGCTCAACATGTACGATGCAAAAAAAATGGTGTTCAAAGAATAGGAAGTGATATGCAGGACAGAATCTTTTGGAGCATGAATTAAAAAAATAAAAATTGTCTTTGTTAGAAGTGCTATAGCTCATAAACATACATTTAAGATATTGAGCATAGAGTTTGTAATGTTTACGAGTTGATAGGTATACAAAACAATACCAATAGTTGGATGCTTTTGAGAGGCGATGATAAAGATAGTTAAACCTTAAAAAATAAGAAGGGAATATATTGATTAAATAGATTATTATGTTCAATGCTTCAACTTAGAGCTTAGGTGAAAATATTTTAGTAACTTAGTTCAACTAACATTTAAGATATGGCAATTCTCACATTCAACAACATCATTTTATTGGGGTGTAGAGGGACATGATTGCTAAAAAAACATTTCTTTCTTTTTGAGAAAGCCATGAAATTCAAGTGGCATTAATTCATCTTTACAATTTGATTTTAATACTTTGATGTGAAACGAGAATTGAGTTTCAACATAATCTACAAATTTTGAAAGACTACTAAGATTTTTTACGAACAAAACAAATCATCTAATAGTTAGTGAATTTGTTATAATCTCAATGAATATTACAAGTATTTATATTTTTCATGTGATATGACATGAGTAAGATCTCATACATTGATATGAATCAAATTTAATCATTTTTTTAATGACTATTGTATGATTGGAATTGGAGAGCTTTGCTTTTTTTAATTTTGCATGCGGAGCGATCAAACAAAAGTTGAGATGAAAATTGATATTTATTACCCAACAAACTAAGTTCATTAAATAAGATTAAAGAGTTGAATTTGGATGAGTTAATTATTTGCGTCATTGTCCATCATTTTGATTTATTATTGCACATGACAATGTAAAAAATTGATAGTTGCAATAGAAATAATCTTTCAACTTTAGGCCCTTTCCCGAGTATTCTTCTTGTCACCTTGTCCCACACAATGCAACTATAACGAGAAAAAAATGAATATAATTGTTAATAAAAGTTATTTTTTTTACTGGGATACGATTAGTAAAACCGGAAACCTTTGGAGATTTGAGAATATTTGACGCGGGAGCATCTCTTGCCTTTGGATGAGGCAGATGCAGGATTTCCCGTGACTGTAGCAGGCTACCTCCTATTGGCTTGAACATAACTTGTTCAGGTTTTTCTTTGTGGTGGAGTGTCTGCCAGTCTCTTGGGTCCACTTCTAGTTATCCTATTATTATAAATTTGCTTTTTTGATGTCTTGGGATTAGATCACATTATGTTTTTTGTCAGAACAAGAGCCATCATCTCAAATTCTCCATTATAGGGTTGTATTTAAGTGCGAATGGTGTTCTGACTGTATCTTGTTCCGAGGTGATGACTATCCTCAAATTTTCTTTCCATATAGCCTTACCTTCGCCATACCTATTGCACCTACCCCGAAGAATATTTTCGGTGCTGTTCCTGCTCCCAGTGTACCTTCCTGCCGTCCCTTTCTACTCTCCTTGCTGTTTTCCCGCAATAGCTGCCCTTCCACCTTGCCGTCGACCTCCATCCAGCCTTTACTTTCTCTTCTGCAGCGAGTTACAACCTTTTAACTTCCCTTATGTAGTCAGCTTTAATGCCACTTTCCCTCCCGCAGTCCGTCACAAGCCTTATCATCCCTCCTATAGTCAGCCACATCTTCCTGCCGCTCAACTCACCTAACCAACCATCGACCCTACTGAAATACTACCTCAGTTGAGTTGTGTGTCGTGTATGTTGTTATTTCACATTATAGTGTGCTGGTTGTAACGTTTTATTTGCTTTTTCAGTGATAATATTTGTTTTTTTATTATTGTTTTGGATGACTCCAGTATCATTTGGTAGCAGAGCTAGCCAAACTCTAGCTTTATTGTAGGGTTATCGAAGTCCCCACTAACCCAATCTCAGCCCATAACCCGTCCCTTCGCTGATTTTTCAAGCCGGTCACCAAAAAAATTTCTTTCCCACCCTACATCATCCCATACATCTTCCACCTATCCAAAACGAAACCCCAACCACGCCACCGAAGTGACAATTTTTGGAGACCTGATCAGGAGGAAATGCTATGATATTGGAGTTAACTCAAACAACAGTAGGAAAAACATATGTTATTACTGAAAACAAATAGACGGTCGCAATCAACACATTATAAAGAGAAATTACCGTAAACACGACACTAACTCATGCTAGGGCTCAACCCTTGGGTGGTGGAGGTCGGCTAGGTGGTTGGGGAGCGAATGTGGATGACTGAAATGTGGTTGTTGGTGATTGGGACAACCAAAGGAGGGGCTGGAATCCCGTTGGCAGCAAGGCAGAATGTTCGTACAGTAAGGGCAGCAGATGAGGTGGCAAGCGGAGCGGCGATGCGCTGTAGGAAAGGCTAGAACAACTAGGGAACAACACATAAACAACATGTTTACTGTTTTCCAGATTAAAGCGATGAAGGGATGGGGGTTTGGGGGGTGTTGCAGGACAACAAGGGGCGGTTTTCGGGGATGAGTGCAGCGAGCAAGAAGTGTTGGATGGATGCTAGACGGATGGGAAGACTATAGTGAAAAAATAACAAAAGTTGCTGTCCTAGGGGCGACTGTAGCAGGGAAGAGTGACGTGGAGCGGCATGGTATGATGGGAGAAGGATAAATCATCACTTGGAACCCTAGGTTACAACCCTTAAAGGGAAGAAGAGACGCCAATGTCTGTCCCGATACAAAACACACTAAAAATTTACTTCTAAATCCTAATACAACACATATATAAGAAATGACCATAAATGAGTTAAGGATAATAGGAAATTAAACATAAAAAAGAAAAACAAGATTATTTTTGCTGGACTACCGCTATATATATTTCTGCAGTATTGTAGCAGCTACAACATCCGGTCTGCGGTACTATAACAACCATATTGCTGTGGTATGTTTTTTTTTTGCGGTATGATCCCGTGTCGTGCTATCATGCCACTTATGAGAAATTTATAAAGAGATGTCCATGAATGTTTTATGGAAAATGTGCAGCAACAAATTCTCCAACTACAACAAAGATTCGTTCGCCGCTGTCAAGAGGAGAAAATTGTAGGGCTCATCCAAAGACACAAAGTTAACTTGTCAGATCAAAGAAATGGAGTGAATTTTTTTAACCAGGCAGATTCTAGGGTTGAAGAACCACCGCCCTGAAAATTTTGCATGAAATATCAGAGAACGCATGATATTGAAACAAAGGTGGATTTGTCATATTTTAACTGCCACATGAATCAAGATAATATAATTGAGTGACTCTAGACAGTAGAACATGTCTTTGAGTACTAGGATGACCCATTGGATAAAATAGTAAAACTAACTGCCAGTAAGTTCAAGAAGAGTGCTTCTTTGTGGTGGAAGAACTTGAAGATTCTTAGGCAACGAGAAGAGAAGAGTAAAATGACTATCTGGTCTAATAAGATGATACGAGATATGTAGTGCCAATACCAGCCAGTTCATTAGACATGACATGTTTTGAAGGTAACATCATAAGGTGATCATCACTTCTTGGAGTTATAATTCAACCCCAATATCAAGCTGTAAGTGTACACCCAACAAAGCATCCAAGCTGACCCCTCATGAG
Source organism: Phalaenopsis hybrid cultivar (assembly GCA_002079205.1). Classification (NCBI taxonomy): domain Eukaryota; kingdom Viridiplantae; phylum Streptophyta; class Magnoliopsida; order Asparagales; family Orchidaceae; genus Phalaenopsis; species Phalaenopsis hybrid cultivar. Next base: position 62,751 of record JXCR01132083.1, read on the forward strand.
GAGAAACTAATTTAGAATGAAGAACAGGTGGAGCCATCCAACATTCCTAAATTCATCCCAACCATAAATTGCGTTAAGTGCCACTGTTTATAGATATTAAATCAAATTGCCCAAACAAGAGTACTGTCTATGTCACTGATCAAGGAGTTGTTGAAGTAATGGACAATGACATAATAAACATTGGAGAAGTTGAGGACACAAAGGGGCATTAACACTTCCAACTAATGAGGGAGAGATGCACGTAGTTCAAGCTGAGCCCATAAGAGAAACTCCAACAGAATTAACATTGGTTGCCCAAGACGACCATAAGTTTGAGAAACCGATACCAGATGAATGACAATCCTGATAAGAGAATTTCATACTTTTTAGTTATATATTCTACTTCCTCTGCTGCTCTTATTGAGGGAGGCCCAACATGTAAGGTATGAGAAGTTTTTGCGACCCTTTTGAAAGATTATATTGATTATTAAAAATTGTTCTATAATGCAACCATCGACAGATGATTGGACTGGATGAATGAACCACTGCGTCGGAAATAACCTTAGGAGTTATGTGGGAAAGAACTTCATACAATGGGATCCAGGTCTTACAAAAGAAAAAGATGCCTCCCCTGAGTAGTTGCTATTGAGAGTTGCTCAACCAACCATAGATTGCATTCTAAAGTTGATTCCTCTTTACATCATTTTTTATTAGATACACCTAAATGAGTGAGAGTGGAAGAAGCCAATTATAAATTTAATCACCTGAGGTGTTATTCTTGGGGATACTCATTCATGTACAGTTTCAGTTCCAGTTCTGGTCATGCCAAAAGAGTACTTATTCCTATTCTATCATGATATATTTTGGAATGACAACTCCTGCAGGATTGACTTACCGGGCGGTTACAATAGCTCCACCACCTTCAATGTGACCGACTAAACACCATAATTCAAGGAGACAGAAGTTTCGATGGTCGAGTTCGAAGATTCCCTTCAAGAGACTGATACGAAAGCTTCTCCCTCTTCCGGACAGGTCCAACGCATGATTTCCCACGATTGTAAGCAATGCCCGTTTACTTGCCTAAGCCGAACCGGTGTAGGGCGATGGAGTGTCGGCCGATCCCTTGGTTCCCCTCCTAGTTATCTTATTATTTTTTATATTTTTTTAATGTATTACTGTTAGTTTTCATTGTGTATTCTGTTGAGATAGTTTTCAACATCTTAGTTCCACCTTCTAGGGATATATCCAAGAGCGAGTGGTGCTTTGACTATATTTAGTTTCGAGGTGGTGACTATCCTCAATTTTCCCTTCCTTGCATCCTCCCCTTTGTTGCTGCTGTCGCCATACATGATGCAACCACCTCCAAAGAACAATTTGTGTTGTTTCTGCTGCCACCGCACCTTCCTGCCGCCCCTTTCCACCCTCTTCACTGTTTTTCTGCAACGACCGTCCTTCCGCCTTGCTGTTCACCTCCAACCAACTGCAACCTTACCTTCAATTTTGTAGCCAACCACAACCTTATCTTCCCTCCTGTAGCCAACCACAACCCTTATCTTCCCTCCTGTAGCCAGTCACAACCCCTTAACATCTTCATTCTGCCCAACTCACCTAATTTTGTCGACCGCCAAACATGATGTTGGTAGTTTTGAAAATATAATTTAATTATATACATATATATATATATATATA
>JXCR01132083.1:64652-78245 GCA_002079205.1 Phalaenopsis hybrid cultivar
ATATATATATATATATATATATAACTTTGAAAAGTAACATTTTAATTTTAAAAAACACGAGACCGAACCGATCTCATATATTTAATAGTTTAAATAAAGGAGCACAACACCACAAATGATGCATATATTCTGAGGAATGAATACATTATTTGATAATGAGACTTGATTAAATAAAATATAAAGTCTATGACATCTGTTTTGGTATGTGAAACCATTTATGTTGACCGACAAATTCTCCTATTTATATAGAAGACTAAATAGAGTTTATATTAGACTGAGTTCCAAAGTTTCATATAGAGTCACACCTCTATAGTTAATTACATCTTAATTAACCGAAGTCGCTTAATAATACACTCGATTCAGATAAGTGGTTTTGCCTTCAAGAATTTCAAAGTTTAAGTTTTCAAGATTGGACATTAGAAATTCAAAAATGAATAGATCAAGTAGGATCACTTATTTTCAAAAATCCAAATGAATGAAATGTATGAGATGCCACTGATTCGAGGAGAACCTCAGTGACTTTCCAAGCTATCCTACTGTTTGACTTTATGCTTTGAGAATGATTTATTTGATATTTCAAATATGCCAATTTATTATTTAGAGCTTACACTTGCATGACACAATTATACAAATAACCTGGAAGATATGAAGGTTTATTTCGTAACGAACGACGACTTTGAAGCCTAAAGCTAGTTAGGGCTTACGTTGCATAACATGGTTGTACAAATACCTAAAAGATAAGTTGAGGATTTACATCGTGCTAGACAGACTATCTCGAAGTCATATGACTTGTTGTTTAAACTAAGGAAATGTTTGCTGTTGTAGACTCGTTTGCTCGCTCGAAGATGCCTTCTGCAGGTCCTCGTCCTGCCACCCACGGAGTTAAGCTTCAAGCTCCTTGTTGAAGTAACAGTCATAAAGTCTAAAGTTTACAATAATTTACCGTGTATGTTTACAATGTTTTGGTATTGTTGTAGTCGTTGTTCAAGTGTTCTAGGGGATTAAAGTTGATTAGAGCGACGCCGATTAGGATTCCACAGTTCCCACGTTCCGGTATCATTATTTTCTTTTGAATTTACTTATTATAAACGAGTTGTTAAGCTCATTTGAACTGAGGAGATCTCATTAGCAACTCCGAGTTACCTCATCCGAGGGACTCCCGTCAAATCATGATGATGTATTATGAAGCTTTTGTTTTGTTGCTGTATTTTGAAAATGTTGTTTAATTTTGAAAATAGTTTTGTAATTTTTAGATTTTAAAATTTTTGGAAGCAAGGTAAATAAATACAGGTAAAAAAGAAGCTGTAAAGTAAATAAATAAAATTGCAGATCATAAAATATAAATGCGTATCTGTCATATTCTCGCTACTCTGGCTGCGTGGTTAGCATTATAAAACAAAATATATTTGCATAAATTAAATAAATTACGGAGAAGTAGACGAAAGCATCCGATATAGAAAAGTCAGAAATTGAGTCGTAGCAAAATCCTAGTAAAAGGAAACCCCATATTCACATATGGAAGAACAGAACTGGGTGCAAGACATGGGTATAGGCGGGGGCTCAAAGCTGGACTGTGTGCTTCCCGACCTTAAGTAAGAGTTACAAACCCAATCATCTGTTGAGGGCAGTTATAACCTCGATCCAATTGATTAACCATGAACCTTAACAAATTTTTATTTGAATTTAATTTTCTTGCATATACAATTTTACCATGTAAAAGAAACTTTTGTTTAAAATATTTTGTGAAGAGGTGCATTCCATAGATAAATCAATCTAGTCGAGTTGGGACTACAGACAAGCTAAGAGTATCGGGGGCAATCATCTTCTCAAGAGTCGTCGAAAAGCTTCATCGGTCTTTATCCTCTTCTTTTATTAATGGTTTTTGAATTAATTGATATTATTTTAAAATTTTACATCGTATCTCTCATTTTAGTACACATTAGCATTATCGTCATTGCCCTAGCCACACAGACCTCAAACTTACATAAGCCCGATGATCCATATGTGACAAAAGCAAATATCCCCAGTTGCTCACAAGGATTTAATTACCTTAGGGAAGACTTAAATCCTCGAGCATTGGGTTATTAATGTAGGATAAGTAGTTTGGGGTATTTCAATTAATTTGTGTGAATTATAGTGTCCCGAACCATAACGGGTGGGTCCTTAGGGCATCGTCTGATTTTCAATGATCGTTTGTGTTTGCAGAATGATTTTCTTCAACAAATCATAACAAACCCAAATGTCCTTTAAAATATTTGGAATCTCCCAAGGATGTCCAAAGAATTACTGTAGACAAACTTGGAATCTTCTAGATTAATTTAAGTTCATTTTATTCTTGCTATACTGTTAATTAAACCATTCGAACCGAATTAATGTCTTTTAAGTTATACTCAGTATATCCTAATTAACCCATAAGTAGGCTAGCATCTATTTTGTTTGGTGCTTGAATGAGTGATCGTTCCAAGAGTAAGTTTAATTACTTAAGAGAATTTATTACTCTTAATTGAACTTGAGCCTATAATGTTTATGAAAAATTATGTTCTTTCTTTTGTAACACCTTTAAATTGTTTCAGATCGATCCTAGTTCACTAATAAGCTCCTAGATCATTAAAGATAGATTTGTAATTTAAGTGATATTAATCCTTATTAAACGATTGTATAATGCTTAATCGTTAATTTGGGGCTTCAAATTAGTTAATTATTGTCTTCCTATCTCAAACCCCTCACTTGAGAATCTTCCATACTTAATCATCTTTCAACCCTCAATAATTGGAAAAATTACACATTTTTTTTAGAAAATATCATGAGCTGATTTTTTTTTTATTCTTTAACCTTATGGTTTGACCTAAAATTTTATTGAGATTCAAAATTTCATAATTAACATATCACCCTTGGGGCTTTTAACTTCATAATTCTTTTAATTCAATTCAAATGCCTTTAAAAAATTTGTTGAATTGCTACCCATGGTTTAATTAAAATATTAGAGAAGAGTTTGTATTTTTTTCTGATTTTTTATTTTATTATTTTAGTTAAAAAATAAGAATTTTCAATGTTAATCCATTTAATTAACTAAAACAAATATTTTTAGTTCACATTATTCTCTTCTATTTACTGAGCACATGGGTATATTTATTTTATTTTTAGTATATTTTCTACACAAAGTTATGATTTTTTCAAGTTTCTGTAATGATTTAAATCAGAAATACCCTTTAATTTCCTTCTTATCAACGTCGGCGCCATGTCGATCTCATCTTCTCCAAAGCCTATGTTGTTTTGCATCTAACAAGCCTAAGTTTTTTGACGTGTTTGAACGACGTACGAGAAGACCATCAAAGTTTAGATATTAGACATGTAAATCCATAAAAAATGTAGTGTGCATGTAAATACAGGAGAAATAAATATTTTTCATGTGCATACCTAGGACTTGAGTGTTGGCATGCGAATACATAAGGTTTAAATAGCTAGCATGAAAATGTGAAAATTTGAGTAGCTAACATTTCCATCCATGAGACTCAAACATGTAGGCATATAAGGAAATGAGACTGGAATAGTAAACATGTAAATACAAGAGTAGAGTGATGTAAATAAGTACAAGCAATGTGACGATCATGTAAGAATTAAGTGATAGTCATGTGAATAAACAAAAATTAAGTGACATGCATGTAAATATCGAAATTTGGATTTTAACATGTAAATATGTAGGATTTGCATGGTATGTATGAAAATACATAAAAAAAAATGCAACATACATATAAATATCAACGTTTGGCTTTATTTCATTTTTTCTTTAAATATATAAGGATAAGGTATTATGCATGTGGCTTACATTCTTTTTTAGCAAAGATTTAGGTGTTAGATTTGTAAACCCGCAAAAATTGGGTAGTATGCATGCAAATTCCTTTTTTTTGAAGTGTTATAAATATAAATATATGAGAACAGAGTGACATACATGAAATTATCAAAGTTTAGATTTTTAATGTGGAAATATGTAAGAATCAAGTGGTATAAAATTTGGGTGGCATGCATGTAAATCTCTCTCTCTCTCTCTCTCTCTCTCTCTCTTAAAATGTGCAAGGCATGCAAATACTTAGGAAGAAGGTGGTGAAAATGTAAATATATGAGAAAAGGTGGTGAGCACTTAAAATACATAAACTTTGCTTGACATGCGTTTGTATATAAAAGGATAGGTGGTAGATGTGTAAATCCACAAGTATAAAGTGGCATGTATGTTAATATATGAAAGAAAAAAAGGAGAGAGAGAGACAAACTCACCTCTTTGGAGGCGGTGTTCACGGGTAGGAAAGAATAGTATAGGAGAGAGAGTTTTCCCTTGGAATCCCACGACAAGGAGGAGAAGTGAGGGGTAGGGAAGAGTTCTCACGGGTAGAGGAGGAAGAGCTTAGGTTGGAGTGAAATGTGTCCTATGGGTGGAGTGGAGAAGTGGAGGGAGAGTTTTCCTTGGAATCCCACGACAAGGACGAGGATAGGAGAGCAACGAGTAGGAACAAGAGAAAGAAGAAAAATATGGGGAGAGTTGAAGCTCACGATGGGTAGTTGGGTTTTTGTATTTAGAGTATGGGTGAGTTGACTGTTATATAGGAGGAGAGAGAGAGAGGCGTGGGAGAGAGAGAGAGAGGCGTGGGAGAGAGAGAGAGAGGTATGATCCGAAAACAAAAATTGTTTTTAATTTCCCATCCGTGAGTTGAGATATGGGTGAGGGAGAAACACGCAAATTTCTTTATTTCCCTGGAGCAGACGTGGGAATAGGATAGACAGGTTTATTATTATTATTATTATTATTATTATTTTATAGCTGCATGCGATAGTGAGAGAGATAGGGAGAGAGAGAGAGAGGGAGGCATGGGAAGGAGAGAGTGAGAGAGGGAGGCATGCTTATAAGATCAGATTGGATAGTTTAATAAGATTTATTTTATTTTATTAATATATAATAATAATAATAAAATTATTATTATTATTATTATCTTTTCCGCATTTTTCGCTCGGACATGGCCTTGCAGTGAAATGAATGTCCCCCTTAGGTAAAATCGATGTTTCAGGCGCGATTGTGCAGTCTGTTTCATCATCCGAGGTTGTTTCAGATCACCTTTTCAGCAATTGGGCCCAAAAATGATAATTCACGCATTTTTAACCCGTCCGCAAAGCCGTGACGAAACAAATTTTCCCTTTAGGTGAAATCTCGCGTGATTTTTTTCGTCGTTCGGGGTCACCTGGACAACCTTGTCGACGATCGGGTCAAAAAAGCGTCAAATTTAATTTTCGCCAAAATTTTGGTTCACGATCGGCCGTTTCAAAATTTTACTTAAGCCTCGATCAATTATGCAACATAAAAAGACTTAGGTGACGTGAATTGCAATACTTAACGTGTCGATCGTACGAATCATTATATTCGTGTGCGAATGTATGAAAGTCGTAATGGTTGTTCCTGAGGCTTCTAAAGCCAATGGAAGCTCATCCTTGAATCCTCACAAGTTGGTGCTAACCTTCCAAGTGCCGTAGGTTTATGACCAGTCACGTAGGGTCTAGAAGAGAGTTAGGAGGTGGTTTGAATTTCTATATAGGTGGGTTCCATCTCTAGTCTTCTAGGATAGTCAATGGGAGAGTCCTATGACTAGATCTTAAGCGCTAAGAGGAAAGAAAGACCTCACCAAAAATTAGGTCAACAATTTCGACCACCAATCCTGTTAGAATACAACCTTAGTTTAGTTGTGTGTTGTGTCTATTGTTATTTACTATTTCAGTGTGTTGGTTTTTACATTCTATATACTTTTTCAATAATAATATTTGCTTTGATATTCTATTTGCTTTCTTATTATCCCAATTGTGAATATCATTCACAGAATAATGAATATCTTCAATTTTTTTGTTAAGTAACAGGATTACTGTTAACAATTTGAATAATAATGGTGATCTGTGATATGTACGGATATTGTGAATAAGATGTGATTCCTTAAACGATGATGTAGGTAGAGCATTCATACCATATAGTGCTTATGATGATGGTGCTTTAGTGATTATATATTGAATTATATTAGAAGCAATACTTAATTTTTCCACCGCTGTTACATGATCAGCCATAATGACTTAATTAGTAATTGATTTGCGATTCTGTGGATGAGCCTTAAGTGTGCCCAGCCTTCTTGTATTAATTGCATAATTTTCTTTCATGCTGAGCAGCTAAGTGTATGCAACTCTTGCAATTGAAACATTATACATGTTGCATGGCTTTTCCTTTGCTTTTCTCATGGACAGCACACAACTTTATTCTTGTGCACTTTTTGGTATTCGAACATCAGTTGTGTTGTGAGACGTTTCTCTTCACAAAATAATTCCTTGAAGCATGCATCCGAAGAAGAGGGGTCGCAATTCATCAAATTGGAATGAGTTGCCTTAAATTGAGGATGAAGTTTCATAAAAATGTTCGTTTTGCTTTATTGTTGAAACTTGTGAACAATCAAGATTGATTCACTATGTACATTCTCATAAATTTTCTAAATAAATTTATTCTATAAATTTTAAAATCTATTGAAATAATCTTTGCTGCAAAAATCGCCTTGGGTGTAACTAACAATCCCATATTTTAATTGAAAATATCTAGCTGTATTGGCTTGATTATAATTTTTTAATAAATACTCTCGATTATCTTTAGCTGGCCTATATAATTTAAAATTGAGGACAATTGTTTGATTTACAAATAATAAAATACATGTTATGGTTATTGCATCTTTTTTTTTCCATTATGCTAATTCAAGAAATTCAACATGATCAGAATTACTCCCGTCAATATACTTCCATGATACATTTCCCATAACGAATTATCAAAATTGAACATTTCAAGTAGATTAATTTTTTATCTGTGAGGTTTTTACCAAAAATATCTACATTTGGGGTTGAGATGATTGATATGATGTCTTTTAAAAAATCACTTAATGGCTCGATATGTTGAGAAAAGAAAAAGCGACCAGGACTCTTAGATGTACTGCGGATATGAAACATATGCTGTGTTATGATGGCTGTTTTAAGCAATTCTGAGATAGAGATAATACGAGATGTTGAGTCTCGAGACACAATGCTGTAGGGTGAGAACCCGAGATGAGGTAGAGAAGTGATGCTTAGTGCAAAGACAGTGCAGAGATGCTTGAAGGGCATAGCTGTAGCAACAAAATAGAGGCTGTTTGTTGAGGCAAGGCATGGAGTGTGAAGCTGCTTAGAATACAACGACGTAATGCTGCTTGCTCGTACAATGACAGCGATGCGATGAGATTTAGTGAGAAATAGCATGAGCTGGAAGGCTAGTTATTAAACAAGGCATAGACGAAGAATTAGAACAATAGCTTTTATGCCATGTCTGATAAAATTGTTTGCACAATTTGCTTGAGCTTACCCAGAGGGTTCTTATTATATAGAAAAGAGTGTATTAATATGCGAGTGATTTTCTCAATGAGATCCAGCTTAACAAAAAATATAGTTATATTCCAAATGAAAAACATAAATGAACAAATATTTATGACCTAGAAATATGCAGCCATAATTAATAGAGATATATGTAGTCTAATATCGATGCAGATCTGGTTGATACTCATATCCACAAGTGCAGCTGTTGTAAAGAATGCTCGTCTGTATTTCGTTCAAGGAGGCAAGTCATCGCTGGTTTTCCAATTTTTTTTCTGATTGAACTGGGGAAGTGGGCTTGCTTGTAAGATAATTGACCACAAAAAAGCTGCAAGCTACACTTCTTTCTTTTTATTAATTTTTTTGGGTACATGCTTTTCTAATGTGAAGGCGGTACTTATGCATTTATGCTAAGCATATCGTTGTTTTGACAGCAATTTCTCTCATTGTTAATGTCATTTAATAAAACTGTTTTTTTTTTTAACTCAATAATTTAAAGTTGAATTGCTGCAGTTTTGACAAATTTGGAGCGACACTTTTTCATTATTGTGAGTGGTGTTACTTTTATTTGATGATGTACTTTCCAATCTATTTTTTACTTCTATCCACAGCTGCTTTTTACATTGGCAATTCAACATGCCTTTTTGTTATGCTTCGTTTTTTTTATTATTTTATTTTTATGTTAATGTCATTGTTTTTTAGGAGTGCAGCAGATCTGGATCCTTTGCAGCCTCTTTTAAAGAAATACATTTGCTTTTTGGGGACTGAGGTTCCTCTGTTAACCATGGATATATCAAGGCCAAGAGTACAACTTGAGCGGACAACTGTTTGGATTGGAGTGAAAGCTCTGTATGTGCATTAAGGATCAAAGTCTGCCTTACTTTTTCTTGCTGTAGAGTAGCCTTAGTTTTTCTTTTTGTAGGGTAAACTTTTCATGGCAAATACTTGCTGTAATCAATTCTATGTAAAAGGTTAATTGTTTTGTGCAATCTTTCTGAACCCACTCCTTTGTTCTTTTTATCATTTTTTTTTTGTACTACGTTGCTTTTAAGATAGGCTTGGATTTCTTGAGGCCCCTGCATATGAGGAAGGGATATTAGAGAGATACCCTGTTTTCCTGAGCATCGTTCTTAACCATGTCAGTGGTGACACACTGGATTTTTCCTATGCTGTTGCTTGTTTGAGGATATCATTTGAAATACTTGGTGGGTTTTCTATTGTTGTATTCTGTCATAGGAAGTCTATACATTTAATATCTTAATTCTTTTCAATTGTTCTCTACTTGTAGGTAGTAAACTTTGGCTGAGGACTGCATTATCACCCAGCGTGATGCGTAACACTCTATTGGGTCAGTGTTTTCATTCCAGAAACGAGAAAAGCCACAAGGAAATTTTTGACCTTTTCCTCCCATTTTTGCAGGCAAGCCAGCTAATCTTATTATTTAGTTGATGTTTTTCGGCAAGTGATGTTTTCTAGGCTTTACCAGCTTCTCTCTGCAAACTATGCATAATTTGTGGTTTCAATTGTGCATTTTATAGTCTCTTGAAGCCCACCAGGATGGCGAGCATGAAAAACAGAGAAGGAATTTACTGTATTTTCTTTTGCATCAAGTAACCCAGAGTAGCAATTTCAGTGACCTGATGAGAAAGAACGCTCGCAAGGTTTGCTTTTTCAGTTTTTCAATAATTTAGTTTATTGTTTCCTTTTAGGTCAAGTATGTTATGAGTTTTGCCGTGGGCTTGATTCATACTAGTCTTTGCCAAATTAAGTACTTTTTTTTTATCGTTGCTTATGTATTTTTTTTTTCATATTAATCGTTTATCTTTTGGTTATGTTTTTTCAGATAGCACTTTTAATTGTACATCGCGGATACAAAATGGATCCTCCAAGTCCACCGTTTGAATGTGCACATATGTGGTACGTAGTTAACAAGTGTTTGCTCCATTTATATGCTTTGTTTTAATTTTTTTCTACAGATATGCATTTCACTTTGATGCAGTATATTACTTCATTTTAGAATATCTATTGGCAATGTCAGTCCATGCATATCTTGTAGTTTGGCTTGTTCTTTTCATAGTTCCACCTTGTATTTTTGTATTGTTTTGTAGTTAATTTGCTTAAAATATTAAAAGAGCTTACTTCTCGAAGTGGTAAGCAATGTTTTGTTTGTTCTACAATTTTTGGTTTTTGCCTTTACTATGGTACATTGTGATTTAATTCTTATTATCATTACCATCAGCTTTATCATCATTTCATATATAATTGATAAAAAAGTTTATTCTTTTTTCACATTTGAGTATGCGTTTTAAGGAGCTTACTTGTCAAAGAGATAACTATGTTTTATTTATTCTACATTTTTTTTTTGCTTTTACTATGCTACCATGTGATTTGATTTCCTTATCGTCATCATCATCAGCCTTATCATCATTTCATATAAAGTTGTTTCTCCCCTTTTCACACTTGAATGTGCGTTCTAATGTTCTAATTACTGAAAGAGTCTAAGCGAAGAAATAGATGATAAGCCACTATTTTTTTTATATAGCATATGATTGCTAGATTGAATTGCCATATTATGTTTTAATGATTGGTTGATTTCTACCAATTTTCCATTTATTTTGATCATTGTACTTTGTTTCTGATAATTACGTGGTCTATTTTTCCTTAAGTTCAATAGTATTTAATTGTTTGGAGAGGGTTGGCCTCGTGCAATGGTTGGATTGCTTTCATTGTGATTTGAATTTTGTAGGTTTGATCAACATGATTAGCCACTTTACACTGCATAGTTTGGACTGTGTTTGTCTACCCTTCCCCACATCCTGCATTATTGTGGTCTCATTCACTGGGCATACCTCGTATGCTCTGCCATTTGCATTTGAATCGAATTCTGGCCTTGCTTGGGGTGGCTCATCGTTATTTTACTTTTGTTGTTAAAAGCTACTTTTCTAATTTCAAACTACAATTTTTATCATGCTTTCTCAAATAGGCTATTATATTACACATTTTTAAAAATAATGTAAAAATTCTATCATCTAAATGGATACTGGTTTTTTTAAACTATTTTTCCTTCTACAAAGCTGGTCAAAAAAACTATCCAAAATGAAGCTTTAATAAATTAATGATGATCATGCGTGAAACTCTGTTCAACATGTAGGCTAATACTGCATAATATCAGAGATGATAAATAATAGATTAAAATCACTATTATTAATTAATAATTAATGATTTAATAATGTAGTGGTTATTAGGAAGATAACTTGTATATTGCCCATCAACAATCCTATATTTTTGTTACAATATTATTTAGGTGAAAACGCTCAAAGTAGTTTATCTATTTTTAGTAAACTATACAAAATTGATTCTTATTAGTCCTCTTAAAGTAACAATTATAATTTATGAAAGTGCGAGGTAAGTTGTGTCAGAAGTTGTAGGGGATGCTTGTTTTAGGAAATCTGAAAATTTATAATTACTTTTCAAAATTAAGAGAAAAGTTATTAAACAATTTAGAAAAAAATGTTCTAACTGGAAAATTTTTTGATAATGTCAAGAAAAAATATTGAATAAAGAGAAACATCAATGTTTTGGAATGAATAATTTTAGCTAAATTTATTTCATCGGTGTAAAAACTTTGTAATATTTTGCAACAAAATATATGAATCCATTGGAAGCAAGTTGGACATATGGTGCGTTTGGGGCAGCTTATTGCTGCATTTGGCGTTTTGAAAACGCTAAAATTATGTTTGGTTCGAGCGTTTAGCGGGCGGTTTAAAAACACCCTTTACATTTTATTAAAAGAAGCGGGCCTCGGGATTGACCACGCTTCCCGTTTCGATGAACTGCGTTTCAGCAGCAAATCCCTCCCGTGCCCTTCTCCTTCTCGTGCGACCTAGCTAATCCCCGTATTCCCACAAGTCATCGTCTTCCTTCTACTCCTCTTCCTTATGACCAAAAGAAGTGGATCTTTCGACGAGATCTACCTAGGTGAAATCTTGTTCAACTGTTTGCTATTCTTTCTGCCCGATCGTCGTTGCCGGCCTTCTTATTTGTTTCTTTTTTTTTTTTTGGTTTCATCATTAGTAGCTACACATGTTGACTCTTTCTAGATCATCACCTTCAATATCGTGAGTATACATCCGTTGCTTTCTTCTTCGAGCGTTGGTTTATATTCTTGTTTTCTACTTCTGATTTGATTTACCTGTATGAATTAATTTTTTAAGCTCTTATTTGGTCCCCTTTTTGTTTCCGCTACCTTCTAGAATTGGTGCTGCTGTTAATTTATTTTGGGAAATAGATTTTGGCGTGTTTATCTGGGAAGCTTGGTTAATTTTTTTTCCTGAATTCGTTTGTGTGTGTGTGTCGGTTTGTTTCAAGTATTTGGTTTGTTGTTGATATAAATTGTGATCCCACGGCTTTTCTTAGGCTCTTTTGGTCGCTTGAAGTTTGAAAACGTGATTTGAAAGACAATAAATTTGTTAAATCTATCAAAGGTTGGATAATATGTGAATACATAAGAATTGTGTGGTTTGTTCGCAAATGCCCCTTTTGTTTATTGTCATATCTTGAATAGTGCTTGTTTAGATGGCTAATGATTGAAAGTACTTCTAATTTCATATGCACGGGTGGTTTTCCAAACACAAAATGATGTGGTTTGGATGGGGAGGACAATGCCCTTGTTCTTGACTTGCTTGGTCCTAGTCTTGAGCATTTGTTTGTCTATTATGGAAGGAATTTTTCTTTGAAAACGATCTTGATGTTGGTTGATCAAATGGTAAAGAATATGATGTGTTTACTATGCCAGTTTTTATTATGGAGCTTGTAACATAGCTCATTTCTTATGAACTCTTACTTTTGTAAGACTAGTTTTCAAGCATAGGAGCATGCAGTTTGGTTCATTGCAGCTTGGAGAGCTAGATATTGCGGGTTCTCTATGGTTTTGCTAACGTCCTTATGCTTGCTTCTAGGAATGCCAAAATGTGCGTTAGATTAGGTTTCAATTCTAGTATTAGCTGGCCCAACATATTTGTTGCAATAAGCTTGGCATATTTCATTAAGAATGACGCACGACTATTAAAAAAGTTGCAAATTAGTTGTTTGCGCACAAACCAAATAGCCAATCAACTTATTCAGAACAGGAGAAAAATGATCATTTATCTAGAAAGAACTGCAAATCAACGGTTTTCTAAAAGCACAAACCAAACAGCCAGCCAGCTTATCAAGATAAGTTGCTGATCAACAACTTATCAAGATAAACTGTTGATCTGGATAAGCTGGATAAGCTACGATTGCCCCAAAAAGACCCATAAATTCTTTGCAAAATAAAATGACCCGCAAACTTGAGCTCCTTCTCTTGGGCTGACTGCTTCCTTTCATCTGCGATAGGTAAGGAATGGAGTAACATAAGGTAGGAAAATGTACAAATATCCAAAAAAAAACTTTAAATTACTTTTAGGCATCAAATTTTAACACATTTTTTTGTTACTTTTTAATTCAGAACTATATGGGATCATAAATAGTTTTGAATGACTAAAATAGAGACTAAGTGATAGTTTGGGGCTGAAATAGCCACATACAAATAGTTTGGGATCCTTTTTTGATTTTTTTCTCAATCTATATTTAAATAGATATCATATGCATTCAATATTAATTATTATTGTTGTGACATGTTAAAAATTGATAATAATTCAAATATACACCATTTTGTTTAATGAAGCTTTTGATTTATTTTGATTAGATATTTGGATGAACTTTTCCAAAAAAAACCAATAATGCCTTTTAATGAATTTTTCTGTCATATTTTAATATTATAAAGTTCAAGAACAAAATTACTCAACTCCCATCTCTCTTGCCTCCCCAACCACTATCTTGGCGCACGGAGACATGCCAAATACCTATCATTTTCTCATTGTTTTCATGCAATTGTAATTTTTTTGTTGTTTCTTTGATGTGCTGTTTGGTTTGCTGAAAATTAAGTACAAGATAAAATGTTTGCACAATACTGTTATTACAATGTATTTGAAATACTTTATGGTTGTTTGGTTCACTGTAAACTAAATTCAGGACTTTATATTTTTTGTTTGGTTTGAAGTAAATTGAAAATAATGTAAGACTTTATTTGGGTAGCGGTGGCGGCAGTTGCGGCTTGCGGCGACTACGAATGGGGGGAGGGGGGAGGGGGGGGGGGGGGGG
>JXCR01132083.1:78387-125458 GCA_002079205.1 Phalaenopsis hybrid cultivar
GGGGTGGAGGTTGGGTGGGTGGCCGATGATGAGCGGTGCGGGGTGGTGGTGGACAACAATTTGCCGATAATATTTTACAGTGTAATTCAAATTCGCCCAATTTGGCTAAATTCTAAATTCAACCAAAATGAACTAAAGAGTGAATATTAAATTCATTGAAACTTTACATTGCACTTGTACTTCTTCATAGAAAACATAATTTTCTCAAATTCCTGTAAATGAATTACAGTACATCATAATCCTTCCAACCAAACAGCAACCCTTTTACCACCTATCAAATAATCAAGCTCCTACTGACACTTTTTGTTTGAAATTTCCATTTATTTCTTCTTTAAAAATGATTTTTTCTTTATTTTTTCCAAGGTTTTTTATATGTATGGGGGAGGGTGGGTGGGTGGCCGACGATGAGTGGTGCGGGGTGGTGATGGACGACAGTTTGCCGATAGCATTTTACAGTGTAATTCAAATTTGCCCATTTTGGCTGAATTCTAAATTCAACCAAAATGAACTAAAAAGTGAATATTAAATTCATTGAAACTTTATATTGCATTTGTACTTCTTCACACCAAACATAATTTTCTCAAATTCCTGTATATGAATTACAGTACACCACAAATCCTTCCAACTAAACAACAACCCCTTTACCACATATCAAATAATCAAGCTCCTACAAACTATTTTTGTTTGAAATCTCCATTTATTTCTTCTTGAAAAAATATTTTTTCTTTTTTTTTACAAGGTTTTTATTATGTATTGAACAATGAAATTTTTTCTTTTTTTTTATATCTTTATAGTTGGTTATAGGTTCGTGCTTAAACATTCTTCTAGAAATGATCAAGTCCTTTATCAAGTGTGGAAATTTCATTTTTGAAGTCATCCCTATATGTGCTTTATGTTTGTTGAGGTTCACAATATAGCTTCGACATGCTGCAGTTGATCATGTCATGAACTCATATAACTTGTAAGGTCATGAAGCACTTTTTTAACTGGAAATAGGGATGGTTCAACTTTGCATTGTTTCTTTGAAATGCAATGAGAATGACAAACTATATTTGAAAACAATCAAAATTTTAGCAAATTTTGTTTTCTATGTTTCTTTTTTTTATATTTTTAAGAGGGAACGTGCTGAATGGATTTGTTCATCCCCTTTCTTTAAATTGTCTTAATAATAAACTCGAGAGAACCTTAGCTGCAAAATTACCACAATTGTATATGTCATAGTCATTCTTTCACAAAACTTGTGGCTGCATTCGTTGAAAAATTAATTGGAACAAAGTTGGTGTTGCGCTTCATTTTCAAATAATAGATGAGACATTAGATAAGACATTAACCCGAGGTTCCTGGTTAAATTTTTACATAACATAAGATACATTAGATACGACATTACCCAAATATTTCATCTTCATTTTGTAAGGGCTCTTAAGACTTAGGGTTCGAGGTTTTCACTATCATTTCGCAAGCCTCTATGGTTCATTATCTCTCTTGATAACGTATAACTTTTGATTAAGACTAATCATTAAGGCGCTGATTGTTCATCATTTAGTATCAATGGTTTAAGTTTAAATTATAGAAATTTATCACTTTGAGCTTAGAGCTGATGTTCGAATGAATGATGATAAATTTGATCAAGATCCCGTGATTATGTCGTTCCACATTGTCACGCTCTCTGGTTTATTGAGTCAAAGGACCCAATTAAGGGTGTGTTTTGGGGCAGTTGTAGCTTATAAATAAGCTGCTGCGAATAAGCTGGCTGAATTTTTGTTTTTTGCAGTTTGAAAACAGCTGTGTCAGCTGTTTCTGGCCATTCTACACGTGTAGTAATGTTGTTTGTAATTGAACTGTCATACCACTTTATTTGATACTTGAGAAACAAAAATCCACCTTAGAACAATACAAAAAATAATATATGCACTTCACTTAACAGTGAATATCATGATTACTAAAATAAAGAAAACAACTATTAAAATAATATCATGATTACTAAAATAAAGAAAATACTATTAACATAACATTTAATAATATATAATATTATTTTTAAAATGCAGACGACGTATGTCACGAACTAAACCGTCTTCCAGGGATACTATTCATTCCTGATCACTCTCGGCGGTGGAATCTGCCATACTGTTTGTCCACGGGAAGAAGTTACACTTCTCCATGATTCTCCGCGGATTCCTGTAGAACTATCTCCAGTAACTGTGGCTGACGCGACTTCAGCAAGAAAGTCTGAAGTCTACAATGATTCAACATTCCTGGAGAGGTCCCAGAAATCCTACAGCTCATCTTTCTTAAATGCTTTAAAAAACAATCCATTAGTCATAACACAAGTAGAAATTAATAAAATAAGTAATTAATTAGAGTTTTGTGCATATGTGAGGTCTCAAAGAACTCAACATACCAACTAACAAATTTTCACTGCAAGAAGACAACACACCTTATAAAAAAAAGTTCTTGGTTGTCTTTAACCCACATAATACCAAGTTCGTGCGTGTCATATATGCAGATCACCAAAAAATATCATACAAAAGATATTCAAAAACTGCACCATCGAAAAGAAGAGAGGAACTTGACTGTCTTCTTTAGAATTTCACATGTGACACTAACCTACAACGACTAACAGACCATCCAAAAGAACACATAAGGTCAAACGTCTCATGATGGTCCTCTCAAATCCACCAAGAACAACAAATGAAATGCAAATAAAAAAAAACACTTATAAATAGCGTAAAAACCTAAACAATCAATATCAAATAAAGAAGGAAATAAACACAAACCAAATAAAACACAACTACTTTTTAATAAAATACAAATAATAATATAATGAATATTTTAATCATTCTTCTACTGTCACATCCGTAATTTGTTCCCTCAACTACTATCACATTCGTAATTTGTTCCCTCAACTCGGTCATTTTGCTTGCACTTTTCCTTCTTTGGAACAGGTGGTGGAAGCATCATTCTTAAGTTATGACAAAGAATATTCATTATGAAATGTCTCGACAAGTACATGCTCATGATCTTTATTCGCTCTACGGAAGTCGATGTTGCTGTGGGAATGATGTCACTGAATGTAATTGTGGAGCGTCGTTGTGACAATCACAATCTGCACCTGTTTGAGAAACGGGTATGATTTCATATGCGAAATATAACCTATTTCTTCTTCTAACCACCAAAAATCCTCTCAATGACACCGCGTAAGAAGAAATGTCTTTTATTGAATATTTTTTTCTGCTTCTTGTTACATTACTGACTCGCTCAAAGTCAGGTATGTGGTATCTCGTATCGGAATAGGGCTTGAGATACCATCACGACAACGGATATCAACATCAACCAAATAGAATTTACCTTGTATGTATTACATGATTAGTATTGAGGTAAAAGTGAATTAGGATAGTAACTCAATCTCAAGCGTACTTGTGGGTGAATGTGGTAAGTTGTACTTATTATGCCGTGTTGCAGCTTTGAAATTTCTACTGTCATGTGCATCGCTCTCCCAACCGGTCATGATAAAAATGAATCACATGTTGAAGTCGTATACGACTAACATTCTACGTCGGTGACCTACAATAGCCGATGAATGCGATCTTCTCATTATTTGGAACATGTGCATCAACATGTGTTTTATAAATTGTTCCAATACAATTCTGGAGAGATAACAAGGCGTTATGTAATAAAGTTATTTTTTTAAAATTGAATGTAATAAATTTGGAAAAATTACCTTAAAGAACGACATGTACCATGTATCGTGTGAAATCTCTGTGGGGGTCCGTTTGAGTGTAAAATTTGTTGGTTTATGACTTGTAAAGAAAAACTTACAAGTGCATTCAACCTCACTGAGAAGTATCTGCAAATTATTTCGAAAGAGTGTTGAAATCGCTTCATTACTCACATTGATCATTCTGCTATAATATGTAGAGGGTTATCACTAATTTCTCTCGCGAAGTCGTTCCGAAAGTGTCATGAAGTCCATGATTTCTATGTAGTTTCTCCATCAGATCGTTGAATACCACTTGTGTCATGTGTAACATATTGCTAAATCTTGTTGGTTGGCCCACAAACAACTCCACAACCCCTTTGTCCTCAGCATATGAGGATGTCATGCAAGGGGAGCGCTCTATATACGAGTTATAATATTCGTACATCAAACTTGGAGCATCTGCAACTCTCCTTCTGCGTCTTTCTCTATTTGCATCCGTGTAGGTCAGTATCGTACCGCCTAAAACAGAAGCATCAATACATTAGCTACAATCATATAATGTTACGAACAACACAATAAACATATAAGCATTAATGAATAAGCCATGTTTGAAGCAGTTCAAATATCCAAAACAATATGAAAAACAATGAACGAGTATGTCCCATGATTTCTATGTAGTTTCTCCATTAGATTGCTGAATACCACTTGTGTCATGTAGAGCATATTGCTAAATCTCGTTGGTTGGCTCACAAGCAACTCCCTAATTCCTTTTTCCCCAACATATGAGAATGTCATGTAAGGGGAGCACTCAATGTACGAGTTATAATATTTGTACTTCAAACATGCAACATCTGCAACTCTCCTTTTGCGTCTTTTTTTGTTTGCATCCATGTGGTTCTGTATCGTATCGCCTAAAAAAAATCAATAAATTAGCTACAATCATATTATGTTACGAACAACACAATAAACATATAAGCATTAATGAATAAGTCATGTTTGAAGCTGTTCAAATATCCAAAACAATATGAAAAACAATGAACAAATATGTCCCATGCGATTGTAAATAAAAGAAGTCTCTCAAATGTTACTGCGATCATAAAAATATCATAAGTACGCGACCCTATGGTCATCAGACATCTTGAAGAAAAAATCTCTCCAAGATTAATCTTCAAGCAACTCTATCGCAAACAAGTACAACGACGAATCCTCAAAAATTTCTGTAGTTGCATTTTGAATTAGCAGACCTTGTTTGATAGAAGTTGATTGAGATGTGCGGGGTTCGGTGCTGCATAAAACCACCAGCTGTGATATCTGGTTTCTAAGGAAAGCGACTCACTTTTTTTATTCTCAACATGCAGACATTTAGAACAACAGGTAGACTCAAGTTAATGGAGGCCCGGGCTTGGGACTTGCGTGGAATAACACGATTGGTCGGCTCCCAAGTTTTCGGGCGTGCCACCAAACCCCGTCACTCGGGCACATACATTGTTGCCCATTATACGATAACCCCAAATATATGATCCAACTTCTTCAACTCGAGATCGATTCCACTGAATATACTTTTTTTTGCACCAGACACCACATACAAATTCATATAACATCCACTTCAATTAAAAAAAAAATGAAAATTGACTTAATTATGGGATATTTCAAAAATATTTATCGCAAGTTTTTCTACCCACCACTAATGGGAAGCATTGATCGTTTGCTTCACTGGATCTCACCCTAAGCACATTGATCATCGTTTCAATTCCTTCCAAGTTTTCCAATTCTTTTTGAGCCGATCCCGTTTGTTTTTTAATTGCATCTTATCGCGCTCTTTGCATGTACTTTTCTTGAATTTTTTGATAATATTTTACCACCACTGTTAAAAATAGGTTGTAGATCTATTTTTAGATCAATCTTCTTGAGGTAAAGGTCACAATATTATTTTTGTTTCTCCGCACATTCACTCCTCCACACACAGCCACCGACACACTATGACATCCACCACCTCGCCACTCCACGACAACACCTCTACACACAACCACACCACACAACATCACACATCGCCCCACTACTCCACAACAACACATCCACACGCCACACCACCACATACATGACCACACCTCCGCACCTCCACACACACCACCACACCTCCACACCTCCACACCTCCACACAACCACTCCACGCACCATCGAACACACCGCCCTACCACTTCACAACAGCATATCCACACACCCCACCACTACACACCCCACACACCCCATCACACCTCCACACACCCCATCACATCTCCACACACAACCACACCACACACCATCGCACACACCACCAAATCACTCCATAACTACACATCCACATACCACACCACCAGACACCACCACACCTCCACACACTCCGCCACACAACATCTCCACACACCACCATGCCAGTCCACGACAACACATCCACACACCACACCACACCACAACAAACCCACGCATCACCATACCACCCCACAACAACACATCCACACACTGCACCACACCAAAATGACATATCCACACCACTCCACCACTCCACAAAAGCACATCCACACACCATACACACCATCACATCTCCATACCTCCGCACACTCCACCACACCACAACAACAAATACACACATCACACCACCACACACCATCACACCTCCCTAAACCCTCTATGTACCCAACCACAATAGCACATTCACACACCACATCACCACATCACACACTAGCAGCTGAACCACAACACCACACCACACATAACACACCACACATAACACATCACCCACACCACTCACAACTACACGACACACCACAACAATATAACACACACCACAACACACACCACAACACACACACTAAACACATCCACACACGCCACCACCACACCTCCAAATCTCACACACACCCAAAACTTTGATATTAAAAAATTCACAGCACACCACCACACCACAACTCTACGTCACATCACAACACCACAACACCACAACATACCTCTTCTGCTCAAAATTCTTTAAACCCAACTCCAACTTCCAACTCAAAAACAAAACCATTCACATATGACAACACACTTCCTAACGAGATTGTAGCTCATCATAATAGTTCATTTGAAGAATTTCGAGAAAAAGAGGAGACCTGTTGTGTTCTGAATTAGCAGCCAACACCAAATTCCAACTAAAATCCAACGCCTAATTCACTTAAATATCAAATTCTCACTCAAATCCACCACCAAATTCCAACTCAAAAATAAAACCATTCACAGTTGCAGAAAATCGAAGCAGCAGCCGAAGTCGACCCCCTATTAGGCCTCCTCTTCTTCTCAAATTCTCAGTCAAATATCAAATTTTCACTTAAATCAAACGACAAATTCCAACTGAAACATCAAAACCGAGGCATCAGCAACTGAAACTGCCACATTTATGAATGTAAAAATCTCAAAAACATAGAAAATCTTAAAAAAAATTGTGCTAGACAGAAAACACTATAAACCCATTAAGTAAATCCAACAAAAAACTTTATAAAAACCAATACGGCTAACATAGCAAATCCCCCAAGAAAAGTTAAGAGATAGAGGATACCGAAACAAGAAACAAACATCTGGAAACCCTCCTCACAGTTGTCGGGTAGCAAAGAGAAAGAAGACAAGCAAATGGGACGAGGACGAGCGGGGCACAAGAGAAAACGTGAGAGCTCTGGAGCGGGTTAGGATAGAAGACGCGAAGCTAGGTAGAAGGATATCGTGAAGTCAGGGGTGGGGGGCATTTAGTAATAATTTAGCGAAGGAATATGGGTCGCGGTGTCGAACCTGCAGCACACTTTTAATTTAAACACTTCACACCGTAGAACCAGCCACTTATAATTTATAAACAATTGTGAAGGGTGGATGGCGTTTTCTTTTTGCTATTAGATGCTATACTTCCATTTGAACATTTTTTAGATTTTTATTATTTGAAAACTTAATTTTATAACCTTTTTGATATTTATACTAGTATTATTAAGGATTTAAATAAGTTGGAATATTGTCATGTTTGTTCTGTTTACGTAGAATTGGACTTATAACCTAAATCAGTTGAGTTAATTTAAATATTTTTTAAGCTTAATTTTAAAATAGACCATCTAGTTGAGATTCACAATCAATATGGTCATCATCTGGGAGTTTGCTTGAAATTATTATATTTGTAATTAAGGACTGATATTTTAAAAATAGATCCCCTATTTGAGATTTAAATTCAAAATGGTCTTCATTGGAGATTTTTAAAGTTCTTATAATTGTAATTTCGATTCAACATTGTCATTTGAATGTTGTTAGGGCATTATTTCTATCACCTTTAATCCTTGTAAGGAGGATCTAACCGGTCAGGGCTATCAAGAGTATAAGACTAACTAGGATGAGATTTACGATCCTGTTCTGATTTAGCATAAATTTATACTAATCCCGCACACCAATCTCAAGCTGAGTGTTTGAACATTTAGCATAGTTATCGGATCACATGCAGGTGTTTTAAAGTTGTTAATTTAGACTAATTTTAGGGAGCATTACATGTATATTTGAGTCATTGAGATGCGTGCAAAGTTTCCTTCTAGACGCTCTAAGAACACACCTTTTTTTAGCTAGCGCATATTTATTTTGGATCCGGTGGCATGTTTTATATTTTAAAAGAATATTCTAATTTAGACTCCAGGCTAGATGTCATTTCAGCTTTTCAACTTTTCTTGGGCTGCGGGATTCTCTTTTATGTCTTATTCTATTCAGGTGAGCCCAAATGACCTTTTTTTGTCTATGAATAAGTGGGTCTTTTAGTTTATTTTCATTCTATTTAAAATCTAATTTTTTGTGCATTTTTGTGATGTTTGATTGAAAGAAGTTATGGTCATCTTCTGAAAGTGAAGTTCCAAGTTCTCTTTAAGTTCATTTTGTTTCTTAAATTTTTGTATTTTTTTCATTATTTTATTTTTTTCATGCTTGTTCAAATTTTTAGAGGTTTCATTTAGATTCTATTTATTTTCTATTTAAATTCTATTTAGGTTTTCTAGTCAATCCAAAATCTGGTAGCCTCCCGACATCGTCACTGCATAGGGGGTTGCATTGGGGGAGTAATATTCCTTTCCAGTCACCTACAAGGCATGCATGGTAAGTGCTTTGCAATACCACGGTGGTGACTTTTAAAATACCCGCTTAGAAGAAGTGCATATGCCTCAAGATACATCCTCGAGAATTACAGGATTTACCCACCGCATTGGGTACTTATTATATAGAAATGGATAGCAAGATGGCTAGATATCTGGGTAAGTAGGTAGGTAGGTGTGACTGCAGGGTTGGTGGTAGGAGATGAGAGCAGTAGGGTTGATGCTCGAATGACCACCAAGGGGAAGGCGGATTGGATAGATAATTAGTTCATCATTGCTATTATATATTAATTTTTTGTTTTGAACATTCTTTTTGGACAAAATGTGTGGTGGAGGCACGGGAGGAGTATTGGTGGCGCCGAATCTATAGTGGGCTTTGGCAAACTTTGGATAAAAAAGGTTGTGTTTTAAAAGCTATTCATATGCACGGATTCCTGTTTTTTTATTTTTAATTATATGCGCTAGGATTTATCATTTTAACTTGACTGTTTCTATTTCGGCTTGCATTGCATTGTGGCATACCCTGTGGGTTAATAGTAGACTGCTAATTGAACTGGGTATCCTAGTTAGAATACTTATGTTATTGTGTGGGCAAACTCTTCTATGCATGGAATGTCTTCTGCTCTTGCTTCATATGAACGAAACAGACCTTCATTTATTGATATATAAATGTGTTCTCTGTAAATAAGATTGACTTATTTTTGTTTGCAGGGGGCCAACTTTGGTGAATTCTTTGAAGAATTTTTCTTTGCATAGTTCTCTGCGGCAACCGGCGTTTGATCTTATTACAACAATTATAATTTCCGACACTTCTGCTCTGATATCTCTTCAGCAGAGGAGTTGCGCTCTGCATAGAAGTAAATTCAGTACCCATGGTTATTTCATTGATGAGGAAGATGAGCTCATTTTATCTGAAGATACGGAAGAAAAGGATAACACTTGCTGGACTGAATTTAACATGTTGAGCAAGCTCGCTTCATCTGAATGCACTTGTTGGTCATGCGTTCCAATGTTATGGATTGATTCTTTGATTGATGTGGGCCCTGCAACTCTCCCTATAACATTTTCAAAGGCTCTTTTCTGGGCTTTGTCACGTTTATCTGTGCTGGAATTGAGCTTTAGTTTGGATATGTCACTCTCAACTCGGGACTGGTTGTCCATATATGCAAGTGAGATCTCTTCATCATTTGGGTGGCAGATTCCAACTGGTTTTGATGACGGCGGGGAAGGGAAGGAGTCGAGAAACTCCATCAGGGCATCATCTATGTGCATTCCATTGTTACGGACATTGAAGAGGTTTTGAGTGTTTTCATGATAATAATGTTCTCCATCATAATTTATCATTTTTTGATTTATATTATTTGTGAAATCGAGCTTTTTGTAATCCAATGTCGTGCATTTGTGGATAACAAGTATGATTCTTCAGGTTGTCTTATTTGTTGAGTAACATAAGATCTTTTTTCTTTCATCATTTGAAATAGTTTTTTGGAATCATTTTTAGGCTTTCTGCTGAATTCATCTTGCAACTGGAAAAACTTGAACTTCAAAAACAATGGACATGGGAACCAAAAATGGCTGAGAGCTTGATACTTACGCTTGCAAACCATGATGATGTGCGATTCTGACTGTTCTATAATTTCAATTTTTTTTTTTTTTGACGAATATTGTTTTAATTAAAAAATTAAAATGCAAAGAAATTGCATGAAATTTGTAATCTCATTTCATTTGTTAACCTGGCATCATGACATAATTATAACACATGCAGGTTGTGAGGAAAGCTGGTAAAATTATATTGGAGTATTTGTCCAGTGAGCGTCTCTTGACTTCTGGACTCCAGTTTCTTTGTTCCACTGCTTCTTCTCTGTCTGCCATTCTTGCGGGTTTGAGATTCATGTTTAAACAGGTAGCTTATATATGCTTCTTAAAAGATCTTATAGACCCTTGATCGAAGAAGTTGACTGGGTCTTTTCTATGCCATCGAGTCTAAGCATGTGACTCAGTTTTGTTGTTATGAAGCATTCTATGGCAGTCTTACCATGTAAAGCTTGTGGACTCCTTTTTTGGGCTTCATTAATCAGTAATTGGTTTATGATTAAGTAAAGCTGGACTTGCGGGGGGATAGAGGAAGTAGAGTGCCACATTTCCTTGCTTTCCTCCTGTTTCATGTTTTTGTTTTGTTTTATGTTCAGGTTTCCTTTTAAAGAAACTTTACCAATAGAAGAAAGAGCTGATAAGTTTCATGTTTATGTTCTTTTGTTTTTAAGTCTGGTTGTTTTTTGGAGTAACTTGCCAAGGGAAGAAAGAGTTGAATACATTACATCTTGGCTGCAAACAGCAAGCGGTGGCGAGAAGGTGAAGTTTGGATGGGAGGGGAATCCACCACCTATTCTTGGGCAAGCTATAAGCACATCATTTGAAAAAAGAAGAGGCGATGACACTCCAGAGAGCAAAAATAAGAGAAAAATATCCAAAATACATAAACTCAAGCTAAAAATCCATACAACCAAAACACCACCTATATAAAGGTCCATTAATAGAAAATAACCTAATTGGAAAACAAAGAAATATGGAAGAATCAGGAAAGGAAGAAACAAATGAAGGAAACATGTTGAAACTAATAAATAAGAAAAAAAAATATCAAAAGCTGTTAATTCCTGCGTTCGTGGGATCTTCATGCCACTAAACCATAGAAGAAGCGCGCGTCTCGCGTCACTTTCTTCGAGTAAGATAGGCTTTGCCCTTGTCTCTGGAAACATCCAGCTCTTCGACAAATTGGCGACATTAAAAGTAATAGAAAATTGTAGTATTCTAGTAAGTCAGCCTTTTAGGCATCGCCATCAACTTTAGGCGTGAGTTTTCCGAATGAATTTGCATGAAATTGCTCTTTCTTTAGTCTCATCTAAACAATATCGCCTTCCTTGAAACCATAGCTTTCTTTGGCCCATTAGCTGTTTGTGATATTTGTTGTTCGTCTTAGTAATTTCCTTCCTGATTCGCTCATATAGGGTCAAAATTTTCTTGACTCGAACCTAGCCATCTATGTTAGGCTCAATAGCTGGCAATATCGGGACTAACTCCAAAGAGGTTAAAGGATTCCATCCATACAAAATCACAAAGGGGTTATGACCTGTGTACTATCAAACTGCACCTAAGGAAAACCAAATTCCACTGTATGATGTTCATTCCGACAAAGCAGCTAATAAGGTTTCCCAAATTGCGGTATGTAACCTCTGTCTGCCCATTTGTCCGAGGGTAAGTCGTTAAATTGAACTGTCGCATCTAGCTTGCCTTATAAAGTCCTCCAAACGTGGCGGAGAAATTTCTCTTCTCTATTTGACTTAATACTTAGGGGTATACCATTAAAACAAACTGTCTCCTTGAATTATAAATTTGCAATATGTGATGCATCCATCATCTTGTGACAAGGAATAAAATGAGCTATTTTAGAGAAATGATGATACCGTTTCAGGGCTTCTAGAAGGTGTTTATGAAGTTGATTTTGAGTGAAAATGGTTGTGGAATAACTGTTTTCGTTTGTTTTTCTCTCTTTTATTTTAGGAGTCGTCAGCCTGTCGATTGTCGTATACTTCCCCCATTCGAATAAATCACTCTCCCGAATTAGATCAATGATTCCAAGAGAAGATGAACCGAATAAAAAGGGACATACGTCAATGCGACAAACAAGAGAAAACACAAAACGTGGAGAGCCTTCGTGCAGCAAACCTCGCAAGGATAGGTTAAGAGTGTCCGCCCAAACAAGATCGGGTGAAAGCACCTTAAACCAATATCCGTGAAAGAATACCTACGTAGGCTACCCATAACCAGAGATTCAGGTGTAGGTGTATGTTCCGTGGTCAATAGCACTCCCAATGGGACTTATCCCACTTGATTAATTACATCTTGGGGGGTATCCAAGAATACTCTCGATAAAGGAGTTTCGCTTGGATTATCGTGAACCTGGGGTAATAGGTACACAAAGGAAGGTTATTCTGTGTGGGAACAGTCCTGATGCTTCAAAAATCGCGCTAAGTCGTCGGACAAAGAGTGAGTCTCTCACATCCCGAATCGGTAGCGGTTCATCGACATACGAGGCCCACGGAATAACCTAAATCATCTTGACGGGAATATCCAAATACGTCAAAGCACATCCGATCCATAAGGGCAGAAGACAAATTGTCGTATCCCAAATGGGTGGCAGCTCATCGGCATTGGGCCATCAAAATGATATCAACGAAGTCAAGGAGCGACAGGGCTCAAAGGGGCTCAACAAAAATGAAGTTAAAGTGATCCTAAAAGGTAGATATAACTGGGTCGGGTTACCACAGACCCATCATCCACAACTATTAGGACCCTAAGTCTACCTGGTCGTGAAGGTAGTCGACCCAACACGTCCTGAGTTCCTCGGTCAACAATCCGTGAATTGCGTCGTCCACGGGAACCTCGGTAGCCCTAAGGTCAAAGGAACGAAACTCTATCTTATGACTAAAAGCTGGAGCTCCAAGAGATGGGACTTATACCTGCCGAAGTGGCGAGGATGCCTAAGGAAAGAAAAGAAAGTGGAGGTTCAGCTGCAAAGCTGGAAACGATCACAACAAAATGACTTATACCCCGTTTGGGTCGGGGAGCCTTCTAACATCCTAGACGCACTAGACAACCACCTATAAAGAGGTATGCTGAGTCATTTAGGTTGGAGAAGCACGGAGACTCCTCTGGACAATCACATATGTATGCAGTTATCTAGAGCGGTCCTTAAGTATTGTGGAAGCCCTATTAGCATATGCAGAAAAGTAAATGTTGCAATTTTTAAATTATGAATATTTTAATCCTAAATTTTAATTATCTTGAATATTTTATTTAGGATTTTGTAGAAAATTTTTAATTTTATGATTCTTAATGAGCCTAGATTATATCGTGAAATCCCAGATAAACCACAGAAAGAAACAAGAAAAACACATGCAAGTGCAGACATGCAATATAATGCAAAAAGCAAAGCAAGCCAAATCAAAATAATAAAAGGCCGGTGCCGCTGGGTCGACAACATATCCCAGAAAGGAAAAAGGCGGCCGGACTCCGCATATAAATGTCCAGTTCTAATTCTATACATCAATATAAAATGCAGAATTAAGATACGGGTCACGAGCATCTGCTCCTGATCACCTCCACGTGGTTCCCCACTAAATGTCTCGGAACCCGTGCCTGTATCTTATTTCTGCTACAGGACTCTCTTAGACTCTAAAAAGTACATAAGAAAATAAAAGACTCAATCCTGCATGAAAACAATTGTCAACGGAAAATCTCACATGCGAATAACGTATCATGAGTCATGCCTTAAAAGTGGGGGAGCTATTAGCACCTGCAAGCAGAATGATCAGAAATTTTTACTTGCTCCCCCCATAGCGGTACTTATGTGTGTGCACATAAATAGACATGACTCCCTGCAGAAGAACGCCCTAATATACTACCACACATATGCAGCATGCAGACACACCACAAACATAATGCAAAAGAAAGATATCTGACTAGGGCAACAAATCCAATAGAGAACAATAGTCAGACATCAAAAAAACTACATAGCACCCTAAATCCTAACCTAGCACATCATCTAACGAAAAGTGCGTCAGTCTAGTATCCAAGTGCGGGGTAGGTCTGGGTATAGTATGACTTTGACGGGGTCGTCATATCGGCCCCATCCTAAGGATACGAAGGTTCTAAAGATTGTCACGAAGAGGGGTGACACGAGTTAGATCTATTAGATCTTTATCACAGTCATACTCGTGTCAATCCCGATAACTTAACTCACATTGCTCACTGGGAGCAAGCAATGCTCGTTAAGGCATCGCGACCGACACGGGGTCACTCTTCTAATGAGCCCGACTCGCTACCTCTGCAAACATGCAAATGCAAATGCGAATAGTCATGTAGCAGAAGTGATGAGTGTACTGTGAGACAGTGACTCAGGAAAAGGTGGGCATGTCGTGGAGGCAGCGGCCCAAATAAATGAGTGTGTCGTAGTGACAGTGACCAAAAGAGTAGGCGTGTCGTAGAGGCAGCAGCCTAAAGGTGTGCCGAGGCGGCAGTGACCAAAAGGGATGGGCGTGCCGTGGAGGCAGTGGCCCGAAGAAAGGTGTACCGAGACGGCAGTGACTCGGAGACAGTGGTGATTCTCACCGGGGAGCATCACCCAAATGCAGAAGCAAATGCAAATGCAGACATATATGGTGCAACATATAAGCAGACAAACATGTGATATAATGCAAAAGCAGACAAAAATGCAGGTGATCGATCGACCAGGCCGTGGTGGCCGGTCGAACCAAAGTGATTAGTCGACCGATTCGGGATGACCGACCGAGGCACAAATGCTATTGACCGGTTCGAGACGACCGATCGAGGGGCAAGTGGTGCCGGTGCAAGTGCAAATGCGAGACACAAGGTGCAATTGCAAGTGCAACGTGCAAATACAAGTGTCGATGCGATATGTGACATACAATATGTAACATACAGGACATGCACATGCAAACAATGAGATGCAAATGACCACATATGATAGCGATTCATGCTCGTACTAACGACCTCACCTGAGAGACCTAAAGTTTAGATCATTGGATGTGTGGCACCGCCGCCTCTTGCTTCAGTGAGGAAATGTGGAGAATTTCTCCCCGGATCTCCGAGGGGAAAACTCTCCACGACGTCGCGAAATAGGATAAATACAAAGCTTCTCTCGCTTTGTCAAGTCCGACCTCCCAACTTCTCCAAGTAAAGTTGGAGAATCCAAAGCAAGGGGAGTGAGGGACTCCGACCCATCGGGACTTGTGCTAAGGCTCACAACAAAGAATGACACTCGGCTCTACGGAAGGGTATTTGGCCACACACAGGAAGTCCTAACTTGAAGGCTGGCTATAGGAAATCCAACGATCCATCACTCAGCCACGTCGTCGCGCCGTCCCACGCCGGCGCACGTACCCCGTGTGGGCGATCAAACCCACACACCTAGACTGCACTATTTCTGAGGCTGGCTATGAGGTAGAAAATCTCACCACCGTGACGGTTGTAGACGCGTTTTATTTGCTCGCTCCTAGCTCGCCGACGTCCAATCCATGCTCCGGTGTGTCTCGTAGGGCATGCATAAGACAACAAAAGATTGGGGATGCAATGAGTCAGTGAGGTATGCGAAGTACCTTAGAATAAATGATCATAGCATATAAAAATGCATCCAAAATATACCTTCAAGAGGAGGGGTTGGATGATTTTCATGCATCGCAACCTCGTCGTTGCTTTGCAAGTGGTCGCTGTTACGACGAGGGAGAGGCAGCAAAGTCGTCAGCAATAAAGGCGCCGACGGTAGCAGGGTGCGGAGAGGCCACGGGCCAAAAAGGCAAGGGGCGACACACAAGGTGCGGTCAGGAGGCGCAAAGGATCCCGTTAAGTGTTCGCATAAGAGGAACTAAGGCCAGTAGGATCTTAGCATCGACGTTGAGACAAGCTGGCAGGACGTCGCCGGCGAGGACAGAAGGAGGTGCGGCCAAGATTTTTTTTTTATTTTTATTTTTGAGAAAGCGGTGGCTGGGGAAGAAGAGAAGCCGGAGCGAAGGTCCTTGGCTGCTTGCAAGACCGGTAGTGTCGGCTGGAAGCCGACCAGTTGCTTTCTCCGACAACGACGCGGTGAAGCTGTGCCGAAAAGGGGAAGTGGTGCATGTTTCGGCTAGGGCCTAAGAGAGGGCATTCGGCCAAAGGTGGAGAACGCCAACGTCAGGGAGAGGCTCTGGCGGACGGGAGAGGAACGGCGACGGCGGCTGCGCCGGATCTCGCCGGCGAAGAGGAGGGAGCTTGAGTTCATTCGCGACAGCCGGGGGTGCTCCGGGAAGCTCTCCGTATCAAGAAAAAAAAATGCATTTTAAATAAGAAAGCAGGAGGATAAGANATACTCGCAGTAAAATGAACGTCCTCCTTAAGTTAAATCGGCATCCGAACCATTTTTTCGACTATCGTGCCCAAAACAATAATTTGGGCATTTTTACCCCGCCTGCGAAGCCGTAGCGAAGTGGACATCCTCCATAAGTGAAAGCGACATTCCGAACACAGTGGCGAGGTCTGTTTCATCATCCGTGGTTATCTGGACCACTTCATCAAGTGATCGGGCCAATTCGAGCTAAAATCACGCGCGACGCGCAACATAATATTTTTTTGCCCCGATCGGAGTCGTCCGACGTGCCAGATGCTGATCGGCCTTCACCTAAAAGAAAGCCATAACCTAGCAAAATGACCCTGACTACGTGCCCCTCAACACGCGTCGAAAAGATCTCGGGTAGGTGTCTGAACTATTGGACGTCACAGACATACCGTAAACTATCATGAGTCATGCGGGTGTACACCCTACACTCAAGACATCAAAAATTGATGCCAACAATAACAAAGGAACGAAATACTTGGTCGACGACATTTGAAGAGAGATGAATGACGAAATATGCTATTGGACAACAAATTTGAGCTCTTTGTGTGCTGTCCTTGTTGAAAATAATGAGGCAGACAACAAAGCGACAAGGTACTGATAGAGAGGAGGTTCACCATCTATTCGTGAGCAAGATATCAGTACACCACTTGCACAAAAAAAAAATGATGCAATACTTATTAAGGTTTAAAACAAAAATTACGATCTCCAAAGTACTCAAATCAAAGTTAATAGTCTCCAAACAACAAAATACTCACATAAATAGTTTCCTAATAATAAATAACTTTTATTATAAATAAGAAAATGGAAAAAAAACATAAAAAGCAAGAAATTTCACTGCAATTGAAAAGAAGATTTTATCCCGGGAGTTATGACATCTCGCCATCACAGGATATTTCACAATCATGGGTGATACTAGAGTCAAACTGAACAAAAAAAAATATTATTGCTAACAATCAATTAGAAGATTACAAACAATCAAGTAAAAATGGAAATAACAACACATATGCGACTAGGGTAGTATCCTAAGAGGGGTGGTGTTAGTTGTTGTGTGGGATGAAGGTGCGGGAGGGGATTGTGGTTGTAGGATGGTTGTAATTGGAAAGAGGGTCGCGGTCGGGTGATGACATAGGAAGGTTGGTCTGGTTGTGGATGGTAACTGGAGGGAAGATTGCAGGTGGGCGAATGACAAACCTATAGGGGGAAGGGGTTGCGACAGGTGTAGCAAAGAGGTGGTGGCTGAGAAGGGCGGCTGGCAGACAAGAGCTGGGAGGAGGCGGGGATGGCAGCGACTGGACAAAGTATGTGGCGTGGTTGGAAGGGAGAAGGGTTGGGTTGCAAGGGGCAACAAGGTATCCCTGAGGTGGGGTGGTTGTAGCGGCGACGACGACGAAGACGTTGGCGACAGCGAAGGTAAGGTTGTGAAGAAGGGGAAGTCAAGGTAATTACTCCATTGGGAACGACCTATAGCCTGAGAACCACTCGATCCTTGGAAGAAGATCACATTCTCGGATGAGCTACTACCTGGCACTGCTCGCCTTTGGATACTACTCTAAAATGGAGAAACCGGGATGTCGACGACTGCCCTGAACATGAACACGACCAAAAATGAAAATTTAAATGCAGGAATCACATATATATGCCATAAATAATTAGGATTGGTCCGCCTTATGGAAATGAGGGGCTAATCCCTTGTGGAAGAGCTCATCAACCCTCCCAGTTCTGGACTGATGCGGTCCAGACAAAGGAATCATGGGAGATAGCAAATCTCTCCCTATACACCGATCTCGTGACTTCGTTCATGCGCCTATGTCAATGTTTGAGGGTTGGGGGAGATTTAACCTATTTCGTCAAAACTTTTATTGGTGATGGAGAAGTTGTAACCTGCCGGGGTTGAAGGCTCTTCGGTTGCAGCTCTAGAAGCTCTTGGATCCCACCGACGACTGCATTGTCTTCCAAAGCACTTGCAGAGCTTTTCTCATTTGTGAGTAGAGATCTATATCAGCTTAATCTTCTTGGAGCTCACTATTGAATTGATTTGAGTCTGCATCTCACATATATACTGTTGAATGTTCTTAGTGCAACTCAATATTGGTTCAACTTGATTTGAAGCGGGTAGCTTGTATTTCCCTAAATGATGGTGGCCATGATGTTATTCTATTGAGCAGAATGTCCTGAAACTCTCTCTATATTGGTTGCGGTGTGTCTGAAGTTGACTCTTTTGCCTGACTATCCTCTTTCATCATCAAAATGGATCCTCTCAACATTTCTCTGCTGATGCGAGCACTTGTAAGCATATTCGCTGATGTTAGTTCTCAAGGCACTCACAACTTCTTATAAATTTTCTTTCAGGGAGCAACAAGGTGTTAGCCAACCTTTCGGGCTGGTTTCACCTACCTTCTGTCATTTTCCCCCTCTCGTATGGTTAAAAACCAACTTCGATGGCGCTCTACTCTCTACTGGATCCACTGGTATTGGCATTGTCATCCTCAACGATAATGGCATTGGGATTGTTGCGGCTAGACAACTCCTTCAACATTGGGATAGCAACGAAGAGCAACTCAAAACGGTTTCCTTTTTCAAACACATTTGCTAGCCATGGATGCTCGAATATAAGGGCATCATCATTGAGGGAGATAACACCAACATCATGAACTTTTTGTGATCTACTATGCATGATGAAAGTTGGTGCCTTAGACCACACAAATCGCCAGACTTAGCTTTTCTCTCACAATTTATGTAAGTTTTTTGTTATACACCCGCGAATGTAATAGGACCACTCATTTTGGTGTCAAGCTTGCCCTTAGTGGTTCTTTTATTTTGATGCATGTAAATGGCGATAGATAACTTTCTACTATACTTGTCTATGACATGTCTTTTTTGTACACCATAGTTGTATGCCTGGATAGTTTTTGTACTTTTTTGATATATTAATACAAATGCATTTTTTCACGAAAAC
This sequence comes from Phalaenopsis hybrid cultivar, assembly GCA_002079205.1. NCBI lineage: Eukaryota > Viridiplantae > Streptophyta > Magnoliopsida > Asparagales > Orchidaceae > Phalaenopsis > Phalaenopsis hybrid cultivar. Next base: position 98,106 of record JXCR01132083.1, read on the forward strand.
TCCATGAGACACCTCTTATCAATGCTAACCATATTTTCCTTCTTTAGCCACGTTATAGAATATGGTTGTGAATGCCTCTAGGTCATGAGGCTCAATTTATTCACAAGTTATGTGGACGTTTCATTCTTTCTGCTCTCTCCAATGAGATGACTACATACCTTTCCTTTTTCATTGCAATAGTTGTATAATTTGCTATGACGAAGCCAGTTCTGCCACTCGTATCCTCAATTTGTAGGACCCCCTGAACCAACATCTCACCCTCTTCCGTGGGAGCTAGTACTCGTCACCTTGTTCTTTAGCTGCCTCTTGGTCACTCACTTTCTCTAATGCCCCTTGCTTGGTGAAGGAGACGACTTGGCTCGTCGAACAATTGAAAGCAATGTGTCTAAAATCATGACATTTGAAGCATTTCTTGTTAGGGACTGTAGTGGACGTGCTACACTTCTCAGGCTTCTTATCACTCGGAGTGGTTCTGTGATGTTCCCGACCAGTCTGCTTCACTCCTTGAGGCGTGTTCCTTCTGAGTTTTCTCATTGTGGGTGGCTACTTGACTGACGATGGTTTCCTGCTCTGCTTTTGTTGTCTCTCCATTTTTAGTGCAAAGGCCTGCACGCCGCTCAATGTGCAATATATTTGCCGTTGGACTACATTATTGGCAGACTTCAAGCCTCCCAAATACCTAGTTGTGGTGCATTCTGGCTCTTTTAGCTTAGACTTTAATTTTAAATTTGCATAAATTATGATATGTACTTGTCCACTGATAGCTTTTTCTGTTTTAGGTAGTTGAGCTTTAAGAAAATTATCACGGTAATAGTGTGGGTCGGAATTTTCGCTACATGACCTTCATTTTCTTCGAAGAAATGATTAGGTTCGGTCTCTCTTTTTTTAGATTCTCCCACCATAAAGAGATATTTTTTTTCAACTTAATGGCAATGAGCTTCACTCATCTGTCATTGGACACTTCTTTGTGTTCAAAGATCCGCTAAATAAACTGCATCAACTCAAGGAAATCATCTGAATCCATTCTCCCCTCGAAGTCCAATAGGTCTACCCTCCCGAGTCTCTGTATCTTCTAATAAACACCTCATCTCTGTATCTTTCAACAAATACCTCATCTCTCGACCTTCTCTGATATTGTTTTCCAAAGTGCCCCCCCTGGTTGATTCTCCTCTTCATTGAAATCATCTCTACGAAAGGGATCAAAATGTTCTTCTTCTCCATGTATTTCACTATTACGGTCGATGGTAATCTTGCCTTGGGTTCTATTACGTTGTAGCACTTAGTGTAGTAGCCGTTGTATATCATCCATGGTAAATTCTTGATCAGATTCCGACACTTGCCTCGTTGGCAATGTGGTTGGGGTTTGGGTTTGAGTAGGTGGAAGAAAATGTATAAGGATGATGTAGGTCGGGAAAAAAAATTTTAGGGTGGCCGTTTTGGAAGTTCAACAATGGAAATTATTTTTTTTTGTGGTGTTGGGGGTTATGTCTTGATGCATGCTAGAAACCCTATGATATGAATAGATGATTAGGCTATCTCTGATACTAAATAATATTAAAGTCAATGCCAACAACAATGAAAATAATGTTATTATTGAAAATCAAATAAGGAATTACAATCAATCAATTGAAAATGGAAAATAATAGCAAACACAACACATATGCAACGGGGGTAGTATTCCAAGAGGGGTGGTGTTGGTTGTTATGAGAGTTAGAGTTAAGGGAGGGTGGTTGTTGTTGTAGGATGGCAATAATTGGGAAAGGGCTACACTGGGGCTATAACAGAGGAAGGTTGGCTTGTCTTTAGATGTCAACAAGAGGGAGGATTGCATGTTGGTGGATGATGGGCCTTTAGGGGGGGAAGGTGCTGCGACAGATGCAACAAGGAGGTGTTGGTTGGGAAGGGCGACGGGCAAGTGGGAGCTGGGAGGAGACAGGGATGGCAACTGTTGGACATAGCAGGTGGCGTGGTTGGAAAGGAAAAGGGTTGAGTTGTAGAGAGGCATCAAGGTTGCTGTCCTTGAAGAGAGGGAGTGTTGCAGTGGTGATGACGATGTCTGCGACAACGGAGGTACAAGTGCGAAGGATGGGAAATCGAGGATAAATACTTCATTGGGAACCAACAATAGTTTGAGCACCACTCGACCCTTGACAGAAGATTACCACCTCAGGCTAGCTACAACTGGAGCATCACCCACCTTTGGATTCCGACAATCATCCTGAACAGAAACACGACCAATACTGAAAACCTAAACACAAGAATTAGATATATAAGTCATAGATTACTAAGATTGGATCCTCCTATGGAAAGGAGGCGCCAATCCCTTGTTGAAGAGCCAATCAGCCCTCCCAGGACTAGATTGGTTTGACCAGATGATGGAATTGCAGGAGATAACCTACAACTCCCTTTACGTTGCTCCGTGGAATCACAAAAGTTATGCTGGAAAGATTGCATTCTGTATCACTCTCCCTGGGTAAAAGAGGCTTCTTATTCTTCTTTTTCTTCTTCTCTAGAAATGCCTGGATTCTATCGTCAGATGTATTTTCTCATAAAACACATTCAAAGATATTCAAAGTTGCGATTTACCACTCCCATCTTGCCATTCTGAACCGAGCAACTCACTCCATATTCTTCCATAAATAGATCAAAAAGTTCATCTTTGTCTGAAGAGTTGATAGTTGGACCACTCTCAATGATGACAACTTTGAGGGTTGTCTAAATTTCAGAGAAAGCTTTGCATTGCCTTAGATATCAACTTTTCCATGGCACAATCTTTTAGTAGCTCCAAGGTCAATTTCACTGGCACCTCTCTCATAGCATGCAGAATTGGGGCATGGGCCACTAAATTTTTTGTCTTTGACTGATTACCAATCACTACAGACTCCTTCAATAGTAAAAATACATTATGCTCCACTTCCTTGATAAATGAGTAGGTGTTGTTGCGACTATCATGAAATGTAACCATCATATTGTGTCGGTTAGCCCAAAGAATTTGACACACATTGATATGCACGATATCACACCAAACCCGACCTTGCAACATGTTACCGATATAAAACTCCACTAGACATTTATTAATTGTGATTTATATCTTTTCTTCAACCAAAACAAAGTATAATGTTGTATGGGCTTTTATATACATGGCTAGGTTCAACCTTTTGATCATTTCGGCTGATATCTCATTTTCACAACTACCTCCTTCTGTAATTAAATTGCACACTTTTCTTTGCATGATACAACACAAACGAAAAATGTTGTGGTGAAGCCATTATTTCTCTGATGGACTCAATTTGAAGTGCCCGTTTGGTTACTCATAATATCTCCCTCATTAGCTGGAAGGTGGTACCTTTTTTTGCATCATCAACTTCTCTAGTGTCTCTTGTGTCATTGTTTATGCTTTTCACTACTCCTTGTTTATTGAAAGATACCACCCTTCTATTTGAGTAATTAGATATATTGCACCCAAAATCATGACACTTGTTGTACTTTTTGGTTGGGATGGCTTGAGGAGTATTGGTAGTCTTCACAGTTTCCACACTCAGTACGAGATTTTTCTCAAGTTGGGTTGGCTTGACTGTTCCATTGTGTGTACTCTTGTTGCCTGATTCGATGACTGAACTTAGCTTAAAAAGTGGTGTTGACCTAATATTGTTGTGCTTCTCTCTACCCTTAGAGGGTATTGACATCCTATAATCTCTAACAAGACTATAACTGTACCACATTGCCAATAGATGATCTCAATCCTCCCATATATTGATCTATGGTGTTCTCATCGGGCTCTACTAGCTCACACTTTAAAATAAGCTGCTCGAATTCAGCTGCATAGTGTGTACTCCTCTACAAAGAGATCTTTTTGTTGTAAGTGGTGAAGTCTCAAGAACATGCCATTGTCTCTAATGTGTTGGCGAATACTTGAGTTGCATCTATTGTTTTATCTTTTACTAAATAGTGATTTTATTTTTTCCCTCATGCTAACATTAGGGTTCCAAGTTTTCTCACAACAAAGAAATATTATTCCTTAACTTAATAATGGCTTGCTTGACCATTTGTTAGGTGGGATGTCATTGTACTTAAAACAAGTACCACTAGCTGGAGTCCTCGATGAATTCATTCCGATCCAAGCTTGGTGACAAAATTCGACAAACAAAAATCTTGGCTTCTCTGCTGATATTTTATGCCAAATTGACAGGGTAATTGTTGTCGTTAGAATTTTTTTTGATGGAAGGGGTTCACTTCATTATCTCGACCCGACAAGTCCTTATTGTGGTTATGGGTGACCTCATTGGGTTATTGTATCTTAAAGATATCAAGGTTTTATTGCAGTAGGAGGTTTTTCTTTTTATGTTTTCCATAGTGGCTCATGAACACCTCATTAAGGATATCTTCTTAGCTGCATGACATCTTTTTCTTCTAATGGAATTTTTGACAGGGAAAAAAATGATTTTCGGTTAGGGTTAGGGTTAGGAATTGCGGTATTAGTGCTTATGATATGGTTGGGAAAATTTTTTTGTCGGCAAAAGTTGTACTATAAATCATTAAAATTTTAGAGTTTGCCCGCCCAGATACCAAATAATACTTATTTTTTGGCTCTTAAAGGTGTTTGTGATGCAAATTGAGGGTGGAGGTGGTTGTGGAATAACAAATGAATGTAATATGTAGGGTCAACAGGTATGGAGGGGAATAAACGATGAAATCTACTGCTAGGCACCAGATTTGAGGCATTTGGCGGTTGTTCCTTCTAAATATAACGAGGTGAAGATGAAATAATGCGGTATAGGGGACAAGGATTTCATTACCTGTTCCTGAGCAAGATACGATGCACCAATACATCACTTACAAAGGAAAATGATATAACACTCCTTAAGGTAGAAAATAGATCACAATTTTCAAAATACGCAAAAGAAAATTAATAGTCTTCAAATTGTCAAATACTCGCATAAATAGTCTTTTAATGATGAATAAACTTAATTAGAAATAATAAAATTGAAAAAAAAAACAATAAAATATGCACAAAAAAAAAATTCTGTTAGGATTAGATCCCAAGTGAAATGACATCCTGCGATCGCATAGTGTTCTGGGATCACATGAATCTTCATAATCATGGAAGTTTCGTGGTAAAGATTGCACCTCGTGTTAAACGGACTGCCACCACCATAACAAAATCCTTACTCCGTTATGTATGGGGTAAGCACTCCACGAAATCCATGCTCATGTCCATGCAGAGAGCTTATGGAGCAAGAAGGGAAGTGTACAAACCTGTGTTCCGTGCTTGAGTCTTAGCCAAGTGGTATACCCTTCATTGTCGATTGTGTCTCTTTACATCTCGTAACAACCTGGGCCAGTAAATTTTTTTTTCACTGATTAGAGGGCATTATTTCTGCCAAACTGTCATTCCATCACTCACTATGACACTTCTGTATAATACACTCTCAGAGTGAATTATGAGGAATGCGTAATTTGTTGTGGATGAATAGATATCCACTAGTTCTGTGGTGCTGCTCATATGGTCTATCTTGACACATTACTCAAATATCTTGAAAATCCTCGTTAGTCGCATACAAATTCCTCAATAACTCAAACCCAACTACTTTGGACTGCATCGTAATGATTAGTTAGTGCCTAAGTGGCGACAACTCAATGCATCTACTACTTTGTTTCAGCTCTCTGCCTTATGTTTGAGCACGAACTGAGTTTAAGCACAAAATAAAATGAAGAGTGAAATTCCACCAATGAGTCATGTCTTCCCTTTAGCGTACTCTGAATATTCAAGAACTTTAGAACGTTCTGCTCACTGTAAAGAGTAAAATCTTTTGTCAGTAGATAATGATTCTAGTGACAGAGGGCTCTCACAATATTCTTTGTTGAAGCTATACTTCTTCATGGAATCATTCGATTTTTCACTTAAGAGAGGAATAAGGTATCCTCGACTTGACGCAACTTTAATTCTCACATTAGAGGTATCACACTCTACTTCAAACACTTGATTGAAATCTGGAAGTACGAGAATGGAAGCTTGAGTTACCTGTTTTTTCAAAGCATTAAAACTAGTCTGAGTGTCATTTAACCACACAAATTTATTTGACTTAAGATACTTCATAAAAGGCACCGTGATCGAGCTGAAATTCCTGATAATCTTATACAATAAATGGTAAGACCATGAAACTAGCATACCTGAGTAATTGGCTAGGGACTGGGTCAGACCATTGTAGCCTCAATCTTTGTTGGGTTTATCTTAATGGTAGCAACTGAAATAATCTATCTCAAAAAGCTCATTTGCAATGTAACAAATTGAAACTTCTTTAGATGATCATATGGCTATTATGTTCGAAGAACCTAAAAATGGTTGCAAATATATTGAGTACAAGTCCTCTGAACTGTTGTATACTGGGATGTCATTAAATTATACCCAAAAATTTTGAATGAAGACTCAAAAAATCTGGTTCATCGGTAGCATGAAAGTACTCAAGGCATTGGACATGCCAAAGGGCAAAATTGGCCCCTCATACAATTCATCTCGTGTCTTAAACATTGCCTTCCACTCATCCCTGGTTTCATCTTTATCTGATGATAGCCATTACACAAATCAATCTTAGAGAAAGCACTGTCCTCATGTAATTGATCTTACATATCTTCCAATCTTAGATTATGAAATTTGATTGTGATCTTATTCACAACCCTATTATATATACATATGCACAACAATTCATCCTTTTTGGGCACATTCAAAGCTGACATGACACAGTTGACGTCACTTTTGTTGATGTCTAGTCTTGTTTTAAGTGTCTAGGATCTAGCCATAAGACTTTCCATATGACTATTTAGAAAACTAGTGATGGAGCCCACCTCATTTTAGAAATTCAAACCACTTATTTACGCTTTTTGGAGTTTCATGGGTGGTTCTTGACTGCTAGCACTTATGAGGTTGGAACTAACATGAGGGAACTCAAAAACAGTCCTTATAGGACCATTAATGGTCTGTTTGGGGCAGCTGCAACTTATTGTATAATCTGTTGATAAGCTGATTAAAAATAATATGTTGATAAGCTAGGTACGGTGGCCATTATAAATTTTTTTTTTTTAAAGTCAGACTGCAGCTAGAAAGTTGTCACCGCACCTAGATAGCTGCGGTGTGAAAATGTTGTTTTCAGCGTTTTGAAAACACATAAGCTGTCAAAACGCAGTTCACCCAAACATGACATGTGCATTTTTAAAACTCCACCGCACCAAATAAGCTGCCCCAAACGAACCCTAAGCTCTAGGGTTGCTTTATTCATAATTTGCACACTCGCACACACACACACATAAATACCGCAATTCACATCGCTTTTGCATCGCTTTAAATGTTATATTCTCTTTGTTTTGAAAACTTTAAATGCTCGTTTCGAGTCTGATTTGCTTAATGTTTTGGGGGCTGACTTGATTATGGCTTCGGAAAAAAATTTCAGTGTTACTTGCTATTTTGCCTTTTTGCTTCGACTGTTTTGGAAGTGGGTTAGCATTTTTTTTCTGTTTATTTCGTTTTGCTTTCTTTGCTCTTGGTTGATGATTTTATTCTTGGTGCTTATGTTGTGACATAGGTGCACTTGCATAGCCCTGACTATATATGAATCATCAAACAAGGTTATAGGTTGGATAGTTCTTTTTGGGGTTTAAGAGTCGTGATGAAAAAAACATTCTGTAATAGAGTAGAATAATATTGCATTCCACGATATTTGGACCCGACCTAGTGACCCTGTGAAAATGTATGATGACAATATTATTCACCGACACTAGAGTAGCGAGACCATTTCCTTCTTAGGCTGTTGGCGGTTCTATCCCGACAGCCTAATCGACTCGCGGACAATTTATTTTACAAAACATACAAATGTAACGTTAGAACATATACTTTTCTTACAACGTAATATTTTTTACCGCTAAGCAAAATTAATCTATTTTTGCCTATATGCACGACAAACCACAAACTTTAAATAGTACAATATGATCGTCCACTTGTCAATTATCTGTACTGGGCTAAGAATTGTCTTCCTAAGATTGTCTTGTTTGAAATTTCTAGTTGAATGCTAGGTTTTATACACATGGATGATCGATGGTTGCTTTCGGAGTCCTTCAAGAACGCTAAAATCTGAGTTCATCTCGAACCTGAATTCTTATAGCATACTTCGGTCATTTATAATTCACTTGTTATTTTTTTTTGGGTTTTTTTCTGTATTTCCTTCCGGTTTTCTTTGAGTTTATTTTGTGAGTCACTTGCGGTTTTCTTCGAGTTTTTCACGAGATGATTTGCCATTGGACTCTTACATGCACATACATGTTTGTCCTGCTAGCTAAATTTTCTGCTATACTTGGTTACTCTTATATGTGACGCTTGTTTACTTTTACTTGCGGCACCCCATTTGTAGAGTAGCATACACGTTAAGTACACATGTTTATATTATATTTATGGAATTTTGTTTACAACACTCTTTTTATTACACATTTTATTACTTTTTACCGTACATTTTACTACTTTTCTTTACTGTTCTTTACACTGCTTTCCTTTATCGCACTTCATTATAACATATTTTGCTTATAAATGTTTTAAATTAATTGTAAGACCTTCAGAATATAGAACAATAGTTGATTTACCTAGGGTGGTTCACTATTAAACCTTAACACATCTTTTAATTAATTGAATTAATAGTGATTGAAATTAAAAAAAAAACATAAAACACTAAATCTGAAACTTCTGCGACATGGAGCATGAAGCAAGTCTTTGTGGGCAGCACGACGAAGTCGTAGCAGGCGGGGGATTACAATCTACAACAGGAAAACAAGGCTACATCAGCTAAACATTTTCTTAATTTAAATAACAAGTCATAGGATTTCGAGGCGGTCTGCCTAGCGCAACATAAATTTTCATCTTATCTTTTAGGCATTGCACTACAATGTTGTGCAATCTAAATCCTAAATCGCTTTAGGCTCCGAGGTCGTCGTCTGATACGACATAAATCCTTCTAACTTTCAGGTCATTTGTATGACCGTGTCACGCAAATATAAGCCTTAAATAATAAAACCGACAGGATGGAACATCAAATAATATCTTCTCAAAATTGAAACCAAACAATAAGATAGTTTGGAAAGTTATTGAGGTTCTCCTCAGTATCCGTGACATCCCCTACTTTTTTTTTCTTTGACTATAGAAATAAATATTCTCATTTGGTCATTTTCCCTTTTAACCTTTCAATGACCAACCTTGGAAACCCTAAACTTTGAATTCATGAAGATAATTCTCTCTAATCATCATCCAGAATTTTTCCATTTGGTCCTTTTCCCATTTAACCTTTCAATGACCAACCTTGGAAACCCTAAACTTTGAATTCATGAAGATAATTCTCTCTGATCATCATCCAGAATTTTCTTAAGTGACTTCAGTCATTGAAAGGTAATTAACTATAGGGGCTAGCTTCTATATGGAGCTGTAACAACTCAGGTGATACAAACTCTATCTATTTTTTAATATTAGGTAAGGAAACTTGTCGGTCAAAATAAAAGGTTTGCAGATCAAAACAGATGTCATCAATTCATTAGTTTATTTAATCGAGTTCTCACGACCAAGTAATAGTTTATTTCTCGGGATAAGTGTGTTACTTGTGGTGTTGTGCTCGTTTACTTAAACTATTAAATGAATGAGATTCATCCAGTCTCATTTCTCAAAAATTAAAATATTATTTTTTAAGAAAATTAATATATATATATATATATATTAAATTAAATCAAAATTATATTTTTCAAAGAAGAGAATTTTAACGACCGACAGACACATGGACTAGTGCTCTCGGAAACTAGTTGTTATGCCATCAGATCCTCAACTTGCTTTTATAGCTCTTCATACTCGTTGTTAGCATCCAATAAGCGGGTCTTTTTGGGAGTACTGATCTCGGGATAAGGTCTATGGCATACTGAATTTCTCGTAAGGGTGGTGATATCTGTCCGTCAGAACATCGTAAAACTCTATTAGCAATGGTCGCATTGTCTCAAGTATCTAAGGCTAAGCCCATTGACACCTCTTTCATAGCCTGTAAAAAAGTAGCACAATGCATGATGACTTCTATCTCTATCTGAGTACTCATCATTGTTGACTCATTTAATGGTAGAAGAACAATACATTTCCCTTATTAAATGTGTGTTTTTGTGGCCATCATGAAGTGTACTTCTATCATACCGTTACAGTCTTCCCAACAAAATACGACATTCATCTATAGGGACGATATCACACCAATCTGATCCTACAACTTGTTTCCTATTGAAAAATCCATCAGACATCTTTTATCGACACATATCTCATTTCCCCTTATTCAACACAATAAGACACAATATCATTGGGAATGATTATGTGCAGTGAGACCCAATTTATCCATCATCTGCGTAGATATCACATTTTGATAAGTGTCTTATTTATGATGATGTTGTACACCTTTCCCTTGACAGTGCAACTGACACAAAAGATGTTATGTCTAGGGGTGTAAACGAACCGAACACGAACGAACAGAGCTTGTGTTCGTGTTCGGTTCGTTTAAAATTTAGTTTGTTTGAAATAAGCTCGTGTTTGAAATTGTTCGTGAAATCACTGTTCGTGTTCGTTTCTTAACGAACAAGCCGAACACGAACCGAACACGAGCTATTCGCGAACGAAGAGCCAATTTGACATCCCTAATATTAATATATATAAATAATATAGTATATTTATATTATATAAATATATAATATCTATATTAGTATATTACTAATACAGTATATTAATATATTATTATTATTAATTTATTATATATTATAATTTATAAAATTTAATGTTTTAAAATATCATAAATTTTTAATATATAATTCTTTTAAATTATTTTATATTTCGAACAATAACGATTCGAACACGAACGAACACATCACTGTTCGTGTTTAGTTCGTTTAACTAACCGAACGAAAAAAATTTGTTCACGTTTGTCTCGTTTACTTATCGAACGAATCGAACACAAACTCCTTGACGAACCGAACACGAACTGTTCGCGAACAACGAGCTTTTTTGACAGCCCTAGTTATGTCTGAGCCACTGCTGATTTCTCTTATGTTCGGTTCGGAGAACTCGTCGAACTGCAGACATCTCATTGTCATCTTAGGGTAGCTGTCACTCTTCTCCATTCACTTCTTCTGTGAGTCTTCAATCTTTGTCACCTCCACTTTACCTTGCTCAGTAAAAGAAACTACCCTTATGTTCAGAAAGTTGGTTGCAATGTGCTCATAGACATGACATTTGAAAAAATTTCCGACTTAAGTGTATTGGGGGTGTTGGTCTGGTCTATTTTCTTATCCTTTTGTGTTGGCTTCTTTTCTTGTGGGGTGCGCGCCTGGGTACTCTTGTTTGTGTGCTTTTGCTACTCGATTTGGTGGTTGAATCATGTTTGAAGGGTGGTGTGGACTTGATGCTCCGGTAATGTCTCTGTACCTTCAGCGCTAGGGTCTGGACACCTTGTAATGTCCAATATGACTGCAACTACACCACATCATCAATGGACGATCTCAATCTCCCAAAATATTGAGCTATGGTGTTTTCCTTGGGGCTCCTTTGGTTTACCTTTAAATAAACTTATTGGAGGATGGATTCAGCGGCTGAAATTCGAACAGTGGTTGGATACGAACTAGGGGTGAGAAATTGGCAGTTTCCTGCTGTAAACAGCAGATGGAAGCCATGTTGATGGCTACTCGGCTGAAAACAACGAGCCGCGAAACGGCGAGGGGAATCTATCACCTATTCTTGGGCATGTTGCAGGCACAGCACTTATAAAAGGAATAGAATACAAGGCTCTAGAGAGCAAAACTAAAAGAAAAGTCTCCAAAATACGTAAAATAAAGCTAAAAATTTAAACAACCAGAATACAATGAAGGCTAAGAAAATATCCTAATTGGAAAATAGAGAAATAGGAAAGAACTAGGACAGGAAGAAACGAACGAAGGAAACTTGCTGAAAATAATAAATAGAAAAAAAAAAGTCACAATCTGTTAATTCCGGTGATCGTGGGATCCACATGCTGCTGAACTGCGGAAGAAGCCCACATCCCGCATCAAGAAGGTTCCAGGAAATTTTAACCTATAAGTCTTGGTCAATGGAAAGAATTGATACTCATTCCTTGCTGTTATTTATGGCCGTGTTTTAGTATAATTGTGCGTATCATGGCATTCTAGGATGTAGATTTATTTCCAGCACTAGTTTCTGAGCTTTAAATAATAGGCGTTAGGCCATATACACCAACATTTCCTTACCTTGCATCGGCGAGAGCCTCAAGCACTGGATCCATTGCTTATTGAATTGCTAAAATTATACCAAATTGTTTTTTTCTGCGTGAATTATTTGCCAGCGCTCAGGACGGATGGCACTACAAATAGGTTCATATTTCCAAAGGGTGATCAAATAAATACTTTGCTTAATAAGTCCCTGAATTAGTGATTCAACTGCCCTAAGATTGTGGACATGTGACTTGTGTAGGAACGACGAATTCTTTCGATTGTAATACATACAAAATTGTCTGAATCAATGAGCTCATTCATTTTTATCATGTTTATTTTACGTACATTGACATGTTCATGGAAATTCAAACTGGTCTTATTTATGTTGTTCAACAAATTATTTGGATCTTGCTTCTATGCAAACAAGCGTCCATCCATCCATCAATAACAATACATGCTTCCTGGTCCATATGGTCATTTAAGATTGAATTTATGCATTTTCATTTCCTTGCATTAGGGAACTCAAATGCAGCTATCTTGGATGGGTGTTTTTGTTTAAATTATAGGTGCACTCGTGTATTAATGGAAGCCTGTTTGGCTTTGTGATTGGTGTTTGCTTGTATACTTATACATTCATTTTGATGCTTGCTTGAGTGGCTCTCATCTCTGCAGCAGCTTGTTATTTTACATACTGATGCAAAATCTAGTATTGTTTCTAAACATAAATGCTTAATTTTTAGGTTCATGATATTGCCATTATGGATAGCTTTCATAGTCTTCACCATTTGTTCTTTGTCTCGGGGAAATTATTAAAGGAACTTGTTAGCTCTCCCAATAAAGCACCTTCGAATTCTCAAGACTACCTAAGTTGCATAACACTGTCTTCTCAGGGAGGATTTTTGCCACAAACTTTCATTGGTCATTCACCAGCTAGTCCTTTTGATTGCCAACCGAATCAAGTGGTCATTAAATCTTGGGAGAAATTCAGCTGCTTGCTTTCTGCAATCATGTGGTCTCCTGTATTAAAATGCTTAGTTGAGGGCAAGGAGCTTATAAATAACACAAAGTGCCAGGTAGTTATCTTGAAATGTCTACCTTCAGAGATGTTATTATTAGTAAAATTATTTCTGGCTGTCTCCTCTGTATTTTTTATCTATGTATCTTAGACTGTCTTTTGTCTCATGGATCCTCCACGAATTTTAGTTTTTTTATTTCAGATGACATGTGTTCGGTTGCTGGAAACACTTCCTACTATTTATGAAAAGCTAAGCTTATCTTTCCCCAAATCATTAGGAAATGTGGTGCATCTGGTTCCCAGTTCATCCGATTTCAAATGGCTTTTAGATTTGGTAGATTGGGGTAGATCACATCTTGTAGTTGTCATCAGGCACTGGAAACTATGCATGCAATCTTTGTTGAGCATTTTTAAAGTGTCATATGGTGATTCAACAGCATCCATGATAAGTACCATTGAAAAAGTAATATCAACTGGTTAGTTTTTCTGGTTATTACATGCCAATTATAAATTCCTTTTGATGAATTTTTAATGATAAATTATTTTTCATTTCAGATACAATTATGGTTGATAATTTACAGGAGCAGATGCTTACTTTTACTGCCTCTTTGTCTCGCCTTCCTTCTTTCAGAGATGACATAAGAATTCTCAAGCCAAAAACATTACCTTTAGAACCTCATTCAATGAAAAATGTCTCATATTTTGATGCATCTTTATCTTTTGGTTCAAGTTCTAATGCTGTTAAAATGAATAAGAAATATGTAGAGAAAGAAATTATTGCTCTTTCTGATGATGAACCTGAGAATGTTGCTTCCATTGAAGCGGTAGACTCCTACTGCACAAGTTCAGGCTCACACCTGTTAGCCGAGAATTCTCTTCCAGCTACTTGTAAGGGCTTGTTACCAGATAGTGAGGCCGAGTCCATGATTCCTATTTCGAAGTATGACAAGCTTGAGTCCTTTCCTTCTGGAATTTTTGTTGAGGATGACTTGTGTTCTTCTTCTTCGGAGGATGATCTTGTAAATAATAAAGCATCTTATCATGAAGAATCTGCTGCTAGTAAAATTGGAGATTCTCAAATGCAAGGAAGAGGTCTTTGTACGAAGGCTTTACGAAATAGTAACCTTGTTAAATCTTCTCACAAAGGTCCAAATGTTCCACAAAATGGTCAATCATTAGCTAAAATTCTTCCTAACAAGACAACTATAACTGATCCACTCCTGGAACTTGAAGTTGCTATGAGCAAACGGCTGGTTCAGGCTGACGGTGATGATTCTTTGGAGCTTGCACTGGATCATACTAGTCATCCTAAGCCGTTAGTATCAAAGACAACTGTATTTGCTTCTAAAAGAAAAGTAATACAACTTGAAATGCCTGCAAATCACAAGTCTTGCTCACTCAACCGAATGGAAGTATCTTCCAGAAGACTTAAACCTCCTAAATTGGATGTTTGGTATAAGTCCATTTTAGAAATGGATTACTTTATGATAGTGGGGCTAAATTCTACTGATGAATATGAAAAAATAACCTACAATTTGAGTCAAGTTCCTTTACATTTCCAATCTTCAGATCATTATGTTAAAATTTTCCAACCATTAGTTTTGGAAGAGTTCAAAGCTCAGTTGCACCATTCATCTTTAGAGTCATCTGCAGAAGACAAGCATTGTGGCAGTCTTTCTATAGTTTCTGTTGAAAGAATTGATGACTTTCATATAATTCGAGGTTGTCCTGATGAGAAAGAATCTGCAACATCTCAAGGCTGTCTGGAAAATGATCTTGTCTTGCTCACCAAAGAGCCCCTCGAGAATTCTGTCCAAATTACTCACGTGCTTGGAAAGGTAATGTGTCATTGTGCTGTTTTATTTCAGTGCATTTTGTCCGCAAAATTAGTTATTTTTGATGTTTTGCTTATATTTCATGACATTCATATTTCAGGTGGAAAGGCGGGAGAAAAGTCATAAAAATTTCTCTATTATTCTAGTAATTAGATTATATCTTCCAGATACTTGCTCACGTCTAATCAAACTGAAGAGGCTTCTAATCGAACGGAGTAAATGGTTTTTAAGTCGAGTTATGAGTATAACCCCTCAACTAAGAGAATTTCAGGCTCTTTCATCTCTCAATTCGATTCCTATGCTTCCAATCATCTTGAAGCCTGCTGCTCATTCTCCTGGGCATTCTGAGCCACAAAAAGTAGACCTAAGTAAGCTTTCTCAGTTCATGCAAGACATGTTCAAGTCATCATTTAATGTCACCCAGCTCCAGGCTATTAGTGATGCTATCAGAGCACATACTCCACGAAAATTTGAACTCTCACTTGTCCAGGGTCCTCCAGGTTTTCGTCCTATTTATTTGCAGATTAACGTTCAAAGAATGATTGTTAGTGCGCTGTAAAAAATTGGAAGTTCTGATCTGTGTTTTTATGCAGGAACTGGTAAGACCAAAACTATTGTTGCTATTGTTAGTGCGCTGCTTGCTCTGCAAAGACTTCCAAAAAACATGTTTACCAACACTACCAGAGAATTCAGTGCCTTGTCCAAACCTAGGACACATCTTCCAAATTCTGTAGCTGTTGCAAGAGCTTGGCAAGATGCTGCTTTTGCGAAGCAATTGCTTATGGATGCAGAGAAAGAGGCTTCAATATCTGTAGAAAGTGCTTTGAAAGGAAGGATCCTTATTTGTGCACAATCAAATGCAGCAGTTGATGAACTTGTATCAAGAATTAATGAAGGGATTTTTGGGAATGATGGAAAAATATACAAACCTTTCATTGTGAGAGTTGGCAATGCAAAAACTGTTCATCCTAACTCCCTTCCTTTTTTTATTGACACACTTGTCGAACAAAGGCTGGCAGAAGAAATAACAAGCACGGGAAATGGTGATGGAGGAAATGATTCAAATGCTGAGACTTCAAGATCACTTCGTTGTAAACTAGAGAAGCTAGCTGAAAGAATACAGTACTATGAATCTAGGCGTGCTAAATTAAAAGATGGGGATGCCAACTTGAATGATATTGCTGGTGGTGATATTTCTGAGGATAATATTAAAGAAATGTCTGATACAGAAATAGGGGCAAAACTGAACAATCTCTATAGGGAGAAAAAATTAGTTTACCAAGATCTTGCTTCTGCTCAAGCTCGAGAAAAAAAGTCTTCTGAAGAAAGCCGGGCCCTTAAGCGTAAGCTTCGGAAATCCATCCTAAGAGAGGCTGAAATTGTGGTGACAACACTCAGTGGGTGTGGTGGTGATCTGTATGAAGTCTGCTATGAATCCTTTTCAAATGGCAGTTCAGGAAGGTTTTCGGATCAGTGTTTCTTTGATGTAGTTGTGATTGATGAAGCAGCTCAAGTATGTGATTTCTACTCTATTTATTTTTTGTAATGGTTTGACTGATGAGGATAATTAAGTTTGGAACTTTTATAGGCACTGGAACCAGCCACTCTCATTCCACTTCAGCTTTTGAAGTCAAATGGAGCCAAATGTATAATGGTAATAATTATATTTATGACCTAATTGTTTCATTGTCCAGGCTTTAAATCATGTTTTGGATTGTATCTTTTGAAGGTTGGGGATCCAAAACAGCTTCCTGCTACTGTACTTTCCAGCGTGGCCAGTCAATTTCTTTATGAGTGTAGCATGTTTGAAAGATTGCAGAGGGCTGGGCACCCAGTGATACTGTTAACCGAACAGGTGAATCAACTTGCATTTCAGTTTCTAGATTTTCTCAGGGAATGGTCTTCTTTAGAAGTTCTTTATTCTTAACCCTACTAGCAATTATTAGTTTTTTTCACCTAATTTAAACTAATATGTTATGATCCACCCAATCTGCTCCGAAGCCTGTAAAATTTCATTGATGAGCCGATATATATAATTTCTACTTAATTTTTCTCAAATGCTAAGAAATGCTTTCTTCTTTTTAATCTTGACCTACACAATATCAAAACTCTTAGAAACTAGGAGCTAACAAATATTTAATGTTTCTCTTGTCCTTATTTTGATGCTCATGTAAAGCTCTGCCATTTAATTAACTCATATATAGGTTAATGATTGTATTGGGTGTTGCTGTTTGAAAACCTCTTCTACTTGGTTTTTTGTTTTTATTTTAGTTTCTTTGATTATGATTGTTTGGTAGGCTAGGCCGTTGAAGTTTTGTGAGGGTTGGGCCAAGAATTTTAGATTGTGTGTGGGTGAGAGCGGTTGGGTGATGGATGCATGTAAATGCACTGACAAATAACAATTAAGTGTGCCACTTCATCTTTTAAAATAAACTGGCATACTTCTTATGTAATCGCAATATTTGGGCTCGAGATGGTACTGGGAATTGGAATTTGGGTGGTGGGCTTCTCAGCACTTCTAATAGATTTGGGTTGGCAGAGATTTTATTTATTTATTTATTTATTTGGGAGAACAATTTTCGCATTACTGTTGAGGTGGGATTGCTAAATGGATGTTGTTTAAAAAAATGGATTGTAGGTAAGGCAATTGAAATGGATTGAGATCATCATCAATATCATCATTATTGTTATTCCAACTATTTGGGGTTGAGTTTGAAATTCTTATTTTTCATTTTTTTTCCATTGATTAGTACTTAAAGCTGTTGAATTTATTCTTCACAAATCATTTTGGATAGCCTCTACATTTTTAATCATCTATCGGTTCGATTATCTACTCGTATAATTGGCATATTTTCTAACTTTTTTTACTATGTTCACACAACCTAAGTCTATTTTCAATTAATTTTTTATTTTTTTAATGGGTATATTTTCTCTATTAACTGAACATTTGCAACCACCCAAGCCTTCTTTTAATTCCCTTTTCCTTCATAATACTACCATCTTTCATTTAATTTAATTAGTTTTTTACTTTAACCTTTATGATTTTTCTACAAATCCATTTTGATGTTTCCATTTCTTTCTTGCTCAATTCAAATTTCAATGATTATTTTACTTCTCAACACTTGATTCCATATGATATTATGCCTAATTGCTTTTTTATAAAATTTACCTTCAGGTGTTTATGATATTTAATCATCCCATACTAATCCTTAGAAGCTTCTCAATTTTAGTCACCCAATATTAACTCTAATTGTGTAACGTAGTTGAACAGTAACATAATATTCTATAGTGAAGGGATAAGGAAATGCATTGTTGTTGGCATGCTTTTTGATTGTCCTCCCGTTGTGTCACTTCTTGCTATTCTGTGAAATCTTGATTTTCTTCCAAAGTAGAATTTCTTTACTTTTGAAATAATAAACAGGTGATTTACTCTTTCCCTAGAGTGCCTCTTTTATTAAACCAAATTAATCTTGAAACATTTATTTGGATTTTTTTTACTCTATTTGGACATAGGTCTTCTTCTATCATCATCATCAACTCGATTTCCTTTATTTGTACTAATCGCGTAATCCAAGATCAATTTTTCATGACCAAACTACGGGGTTTGAAATTTTCAAGGAGAAAACAAACGATTGGAAGGTGAAATTCAAAATTAATTTATTCACTAATAATTTGTAATACAAGTAATTTGAAAGAGCCACTAACGAAAGAAATTAAATTAATACTGTTAAGAGGGTTGCGTTAGATAGTCGACAGCCAGCGTAAAACTTGTCGAAAAAAATCATGACATGAATCATTTTGATCATTGTGTAAGTGCTAGGGCGTCCCCTAGAAGCGACGTGTTGTATAGCCTGAATATAGTGAATAATATGCAAGTGCAGCTACATTGACGCCCGGGTGTAGTGTCAAATAAGCAAAGGTTCCCACATTACAGACGAATGTGGGTAAAGATGTTAGTGAAACTAATGAAACTACTATTAGGATAGGATCTTGGAATATAGGTACTCTCAATGGTAAATTAATGAAATTAGTTCATATTATGATTCGTAGGAAAATTAATATCTTTTGTATTCAAAAAACAGAGAAAAGGCTAAGGAGATTGATAATCTAGGTTTTAAACTTTGGTATTCTAGTAAGAGTCGCACTAGAAATGGTTTAGGTGTGATTATTGATAAGAATTTGAAAGATAATAATGTAAAAATTAATAGAGTTGGTGATATAATTATAGCCCTTAAGATTATTATTGATACTAAGATTTTTAATATTATAAGTGTTTATGCTCCTCAAATAGGTTTAGATTCAGGGTCTAAAAATAAATTTTGGAATGACTTAGAAGACTTAATACAAATGATACCTCTTGAAGAAAAAAATTTTAGAGATTTAAATGGACATGTCGGTGGAGTGGTTGAAGACTTCAGATATACTCATGGTGGCTACGGTTTTGGAGTAACTAAGTAAGAAGGTAGAGCTATTTTAGATTTTGTTTTAGCGTATGATTTGGTTATTAATAATACTTTATTCAAGAAAAGAGATGAACACATTATTACTTGTAAGAGTGGATCTAATAAAATACAAATTGATTATTTTCTTATGAGAAGAAGAGATCATCGAGATTGTAAAGATTATAAGGTCATTCCAAGTGAGAATTTAAGTACCCAACATCATTTATTAGTTCTAGATTTTAAAATGAAGAGTTGTAAAATAAAGAGTACTAGGACCCATCATCGTAGAATTAGATGGGGGAACCTAAAAGACACGAATAAAATTATTTATATGAGTAAAATTCAAGATTTCAAAATTTGGGATGTTCATGAAGAAGCAAATGTTATGTATAAAGTAACAAAAACTATTAAACAAGTAGCAAAATGTATGGTTGGAGAATCAAAAGAAAATTTTTTATAAAAAAATAGTTAGTGGTGAAATAATAATGTGCAAGAAAAGATAAAATACAAGAAGTTATGTTATAAAAATTGGTTTAAATATAAAAGTCTATAGAGAACTAGAAAAAATATCAAACGACCCGCAATGAGTCTAAAAGAACAATCTGTGACGCTAAAAATTTTGTTTTTAATGATCTTTATAATATATTGAGAAAAATATCAAACGGTCCGCAGGGAGTCTAAAAGAACAATCTGTGACATTAAAAATTTTGCTTTTAATAATCTTTATAATATATTAGATACTAAGGAAAATGAAAATATATGTATAAACTAGTCAAACAAAGAGAGAAGAAAAATAAAGACTTAACTCAAGTACATTTATTAAAGATGAAAATCAAAAAGTACTTTTCTCAGGAAAAGATATTCAACATATGTGGGTGATTTATTTTGATAAAGTTTTTAATGAAGTTTCTGAAAATATGATCGACCTTAGTAATCTTAATATCGTGAATAATAATAAAATGTTTCATTTGTAATGTCGCATTTGTAAAAAAGAAGTTGAGAGATATTAAATACCAAAATACATTTGTAATGTCGCATTAAAGAAAACCAATGGTGGAAAGTCTGTAGGACCTGATGATATCCCAATTGAAGTGTGAAAATATTTAGAAGATTTGGGAGTTTATTGGCTTACTAAACTCTTTAATATTATTTTTAAAACTAAAAAGATGCCTGAGGAGTGGAGGAAGAGTATTTTGGTTCCCATGTTTAAGAATAAAGGGGATGCACAAGAGTGTGCAAATTATAGAGGAATTAAGTTGATGTGTCATACTTTAAAATTATGGGAGAGGGTAATTGAACATAGGTTAAGACGCATCACAAAAATTTCTCATAATCAATTTGGATTTATGCCGGGCAGGTCTACTATGGAAGCTATACATTTATTGAGAGGTTTGATGGAGAAGTTCAGTGATAATAAGGAGGATCTACATTTGATTTTTATTGATTTAGAAAAAGCTTATGATAAGGTACCAAGAGATATCCTTTGGAGAGTTCTTGAGAAGAAATGTGTTGATATGACTTATATTCAAGTCATTAAAGATTTGTATACTAGAGTTGTTACTTGTGTTCAAACTGAAGGAGGATTGACCAAATATTTTCCTGTTTTTGTTGGATTACGTCAGGGATTTGCTTTAAGCCCATATCTTTTTGCCTTAGTTATGGATGGTCTTATTGGGCATCTACAGGAGAATGTACCTTGGTGTATGTTTTTTGCTGATAATATTCTTCTCGTGGATAAAACGAGAAAGAAAACCCAGAAAAACTTGAATTATGGAGGTCTACATTGGAGTCTAAAGACCTTCATTTAAGTAGAACTGAAAATGAATACATGAAATGTAATTTTACTAGTAGTAGTTCTAGTGACAGAAGTGTGACTTTAGGTGATCAAATTATTAAAAGGTTTGAACGATTTAGTTATCTTGGGTCTGTTGTTCAAAGCGATGGTGATATAGATAGGGATGTTAATAGAATTCAAGTTGGTTGGTTGAAGTGGAGGAATGTTTTGGGCCTTTTGTGTGATAGAAAAGGTTACTTAGATTGAAAGGAAAATTTTATAAGAAGGTGGTGAGACCTGCAATGCTCTATGGCGCTGAACTTAGACTGAAAGGAAAATTTTATAAGATGGTGATGAGACCTGCAATGCTCTATGGCGTTGAATGTTGGCCTTTAAAAGAGAAGCATAATAATAAGTTAAGTGTTGCCGAGATGAGAATGATTAGGTGGATGAGTNAGATGAGAATGATTAGGTGGATGACTCGCTTTACACTTAGAGACAAAGTGCGAAATGAATATATTCGTGATAGGGTTGGTGGAGCTCCTGTGACGGACAAAATTAGAGAAAGTTGTCTTAGATGGTTTGGTCACATTAAACGTCGACCATTAGATGATCCGATTAGGAGAGTAGATGTTCTAGATTCGACTTGTGTTAAGAAAGACAGAGGTAGCTGATGATCTGATTAGGAGAGTAGATGTTTTAGATTCGACTTGTGTTAAGAAAGGCAGAGGTAGGATGATACGGATAAAATTAGAGAAAGTCGTCTTAGATGGTTTGGTCACATTAAACGTCGACCA
This sequence comes from Phalaenopsis hybrid cultivar, assembly GCA_002079205.1. Lineage (NCBI taxonomy): Eukaryota > Viridiplantae > Streptophyta > Magnoliopsida > Asparagales > Orchidaceae > Phalaenopsis > Phalaenopsis hybrid cultivar. The sequence continues at coordinate 120,221 of JXCR01132083.1, forward strand.
TCTGATGATCCCAATTAAGGGAGAGTAAGATGTTTTAAATTCGACTGGTGTTAAGAAAGGCAGAGGTAGACCTAGGAAGACTTGGGCTTAATCCATCTTAGATGGTTTGGTCACATTAAACGTCGACCATCTGATGATCTGATTAGGAGAGTAGATGGTATTAGATGGTTTGGTCACATTAAACGTCGACCATCTGATGATCTGATTAGGAGAGTAGATGTTAAGATTCAACTTGTGTTAAGAAAGACAGAGGTAGACCTAGGAAGACTTGGGCTTATTGTATAAAAAATGATTTTAATTTACTAGAACTAAATGAAAATATGACACTAAATAGGACGCAATGGAGAAAAAGGATTCATATAGCCGACCCCACGTAGTGGGATTAAGGCTTTGCTTTTGTTGTTGTTGTTGTTGTAAGTTTACTTTAGTTCAGGTTAACCACGTCTTTTATAAATATTTCTTCATCTATTACTCATTTTTATTGCAAGACTAAACGTGAAAATATTAATTTAAAATAATGGTTGGCTATCATTAATTAGTGAATACTTCTACTTTTAAATTACAACAACATAAGAAATAAGAAAATATGTATGGTATTCAGTCAAAATAAAATCAATAGAACACAGATAATAGTTTACTAATCAATTATGAACATTCAACGAGTCTATAATATTCAATTATAATGTACTATATTATTTTTTTATCTATAATATTTTATTTGTACGTTCATCATAAGAGCGCCATCTAAGTTCCACTAATCAAGGTATTTTTATATTAATAATATTTTTGAATATATGTGCATTAGTACTTAGTGTCCCCCCTTAATACCATAAGGGAGTGACTTTCATCATATTCAACACACACTTGCTAACAGTTATATAACCCATATTATTTATATGTTCATTTCATACAATTTAGTATAATCTATATATATTTTTAAGTGATGTGTGATAGTAAATACTGTTAAAAACTCAATCTTCACAATGAAGTGACCAATACATAAAAGTGCATATAAATCACAATAAAATTTATGCAATTTGATGCAACAATTGATAGCTACCAATTGGTTGAGAATAGACAAAATATTATCGCAGATTAAAAGTAAGAGTTATTACCTTAATTTTTTTTCATTTTTTAAGTTATCTTCCTCAAAGTAACACCTATATTATAGATAAATATTCATTTTAATAAATTTTATCACATTGCTTAATTGTGTTTTATTTAATTTTCTTATTACATCATTTAGTGAAGATTATAATTCTTAAATTTTAAGTTAATTATATTACTTTAATAATTATAATTTTATAATTCTAAATAAAATATATGCCTTAGAAATTAAATCTCTTATGATTTTATTATTATTATTATTATTACTTATTTATTTTGTTTCTTATTATACAGTAAATTTATAACATCAATATTAAAATGTAATTTAAATTTTTATTACTTTAGCCTTTTCTAATTGATTATTTTACTTCACATTATAATTATTAAATTATAGTAATATATTCAAAAAAAATTTCAAAATAATACTTAACCTGTTTTATACACTTAACTATTTTTTAACTATACAATCATATTGTTATTATTTTTTTTTTTATAATTATTACATATTATTATTATTATTATTTTTATAATTGTTACAACTAACCATTAAATCCCCTTTTATTATTTCTTCATTTATTGGAATATCTCTCTCATTTTTTAATTAATTTATTATTACATTTATATGATTAAATATTTGTCAATTAAAATTTTAGGGCAGAATAATAAATTAAATAAATTAAAATGCATACAATATTTAACCTGGCGTGTCCCATTCGCTCATCCTTCTTGATTTGCCTCAGGGGCAACCAAAATAATTTTAGCTCACTCGCTTGGTGTTTGCTCAAAATCAAATCACTACCCTAGTCTTGCCCATCCTATACTGCAAGATGCAAAGTCCGAGACATCCTTCCCATCTCCAATTGTTTCGTCGCTTCTTACATGGGAGTTTGTTGTTTGTGTTCAAGCCCTTGTGCATGCATGAATTGCTTGTTGCTATTGCGTCAACAGCTTTGATCGAATCGTTTGATGCTTCTGCTTATGATTATTGGCTTGATGTCGCATGTCAATGCACTCGATCATGGCTCCGCTTTTTGTTTTGGTTCAAGCTTGATGTTTTCATGAATCGTCTTTAGCTTGCATTGTGACCTACGTATGTGAGCAGTGCTCGCATCGTTGTTGTTCTTGGTTCTGCCCTAGAATCTCCCCATCGTTCTCATCCGTGTCGTGTTTTAATGGCACAGGCCGAACTTTTTTTAGTAGTGGTAGCGCCACAAAACCGAGCGCATGCTATTTCAGATAAATTATGAAGATAGCCTTCATTGATAGTGAGGATTCTTTTAATATTTGAAGTATCTCGTACTCCAACATTGCTGGGTTTTGATGCTAGTGGATGATACCTCTTCAGATTGAAGATATCAATTTTGATAGAGTTGTCTGCACACAACTTCTTGGAAGACGATTCTACTTGGGAAATCAAGGTAACTTATATTGATAGAAGAGATCCTCCAACAATGGTTTATCTTTCTCTCAACATCAAGTGATTGCCTTGTTTATTGTGCTAGTGGGTGCACCCCAACTTGATCATGTTAGGTGCAAGCATTCTAATCATGTATAAATCATTTTTATTACTCTTGAACTTTACCCTTTCTATCTTAACTCTAACTTAAAACTTTTCTTTATTGGATGATTGTGAGTATAGTAGATATATTAATATTAATGCCAGGTTGGTAATGCTTAAACCATTTAAGTACGGAACAACATGAGAATGTTAGTCCATGAGGTGCTTGGGGAGGTGTACACTTACCATTATCACCACAATTGCTGCTAGTTTCTAATGACCTTGCCTCTAGTTCTTTTGTTGGGGCGGTTTGATTTTGTTTCTTATCATTCTTTTGGCACCATGAACTAGGTACAACTTCGATTTGTTCTTCTTCTTGGTGAAATGTTATGAATACTGCTAATAGTGGGTGTCAATTGCTGCTTCAACGCCAGCTTAAGATTTTCATGAATTTTGACCAAATTTGGATATATGTAGACTCATGAGTGTAGAGTAGAAAGATTTAGGATGAGCTCTTCAAGGAAGGCTTACCAAAGTTCTCATCTGATTTTTTAGATTTTTTAGATTTTATTTAGAACTATCGAAAGTAACTTTTTGGAGGTATCCTTTATTTAGCGAATTCGTCAAAGGTGGGAAGCCTTTATTATTTAACTATTCATGGTGATATGATTAGGAAATATTTGAGCCTACTTTGCAGAAAATTTAGCACTACTTCCTATATGCAATGGATGCAAGATCAATTTTACTCTTTGGTAGTAACTGAGAAGACTTGAGTAGAGGGTTATTGATATAATGAATTCATTTGATGATCCTAAAGTCATCCACATATTCTTAGGGATCTGAAGTCCACCATATGCTTTGTTAGGAAATATTTTGAATTTTATGGAATAGGGTGGCATAATACTCTGGGTAGAGTGGGATTTTTTGTGAAGGTAAAATTAAAGGTATAAGTTATTTTACCTTTACAATTGGAAGTCTTTCTCTACTATGTGCCATAACTCATCTCAGCAATTGCTATTAGAGTGCATAATTTATTTATTAGCAAGGATGCTTTGTATACTAGAAATAACTGCAAGTTTCTTGATTTACTGGTTGAGGGTTGGTGCAGCTAACAAAACCAAGGAGAATGTTGTTATGAGATAGCAATTATGAATGTGCCAACATGGTTTATTGTTGGGACATAATACTCCAGTATTGTTTGGATGACATTGTTAATGACCGAAGTTTTGATTGGGAGTTTGGATTCAACCATACCAAGGGAATGACTTTGTTGATGAACCATTGTGAGATACTTGAGGGAGATGGGACAGTTTTGTTGGGTCTCCTTATTTCTTGAACTTTCCTCGAGGTTGTGCTGCAAAATTTTTTTACGAAGCAAATATTTTCCTTTGTTGGGTTGGAGGAGCACGCGTGCTTGGTTATGTTTTGCTCATTGGCTAAATGATTTTTTATGATCTATATCTTTTTAGACCTTTTACCTATTTTTTATAGAGTGGAAAGATACTCTCAATGATGAGGTCAGCTGATTAGTAGAAGATAAAATTGGCCGAGTGTCGATGTTGTGGACCTGTTAGTAAGAGTTCTTTGATATGGGTTGTTGATGTCCTTACTGCCTCTTAATCTCTCATACACTTTATGCTAATACACATCTTTAATATTTTAAGAGAGCCATTCAACTATAAAATTATTTTTTTCAAATTAGCAACAAAATGCACTTTGATTTTAATAACATTTAGGAAATATAAATTACTTATTGTCATTTGCTTCAAGTCCTTCCCATCACCCATTTGATTTACATGATTCTTTCTTGTAAATATTTATCAACAAGTATGAGTTATCAACATGATTGTGTGGGCTTATTGCAACTCTGAATTATATTAACTTAAATGAACAATATTACAAAAAGTATGCCAATTATTATAAGTGAATCCATTTAAAATCTTATATTATTTGCATTTCATTTGAAGATGAGCATGAAAAAGGAAATAGAACATCCCATTATACATTAATACAATCAATAAGTAAATTAATATATCATATTATTTCCTATTTAATTTTATAATATATTCACTATAGAATATTGTCTGATTGTACCGGTGAAGATACTTCAATATTCATGTTTTTTTTTCAATTTTATCCGATATTCGAAGAGAAGTCACTTAAATCTCTATGCACATGTACAAAAGGCCTCTAATCAGTGGCATAAATCTTTTTTCAAATATGATGTGTAAACATATCTTATGTCGTTGTCCAAGGCAATTTTGTCTTTTATTATCCTATGTGCAATTTAATCTTTTATTATTATTATTATGGGTATAAATAGGGCTAATATGTTTAGGGTTTAGGTTATGCATGAGATTGATGTATTGAGTTTTAGTTTTAAGGTTTGAGAGAGATCCTACCTCTCAAATAGTAGGATTTGGGAGAGATTGCCTACCTCTCAAATTGTAGGTGCTTATCTAATATATTCATGTTGGTTTTTTGGTATAGATTCCAGTAGATCCACTTTCACTCTAAAATGCTTATCCTCCATACGCCGTCTCCCCTCTCGGTCTTCTCTAATATTGAATTCATAAGGGGGTATATATATATATATATATATATATATATATATATATATATATACTGTCTCT